>SZWC01030725.1:0-13405 GCA_023375785.1 Penium margaritaceum | reverse complement strand
GGCTTGAGATTTTGCATCTCTAGGTTCAGACGGCGTAGCGTTCTGATTTGTTTGCGCAGAGTTATGGCCAAAACAGTGTTTTGGGCCGGTTTTAGGACAAACATTGCACTGCCCCGTGCGACACCCGTCGTGCGCCGTGGCAGGTATTTATGCTGTGGACTTGTCATTTGTTATCTCTCTCTGCAATCATATTCAGTTTGAGTTTCCTGACACTCTGTTCGTGTCCCTACCTAGACCCTTGCAGTTTTGTCTCTAACTGGTGACTGTTGTCACACGTTGACCTGGCGCTGACGCCGAGTGTCGCGGCAAGTGGTTAGGAATGTTCTAGGAAACTTCTCATGGTATCAGAGCAAACGAGCCACAGCTCTTTGTGCTGTGCAGCAGAGATGCAGCAGCAAAAGCAGTAGTGAGTGGCAGTAGCGGCAGCCACCCATAGCAGCAGCAGCAGATCCTGGAGGGACCCAACGCCACTACGTTGCAGCGGAGCGGTGTATGTAGCAGAGACAACGGCGGCAGCTGCAAGCAACAGCGGCCGTAGCAGCAATGAGCGGCGGGAAGCACTTGCGGCGGTAGCGGCTACGGGCAGCACCCACTACAGCAGCAGCACCGGGTGGCAGCAGCAGCTGTGTCTGGCTACCGGTGTGTACACACAAAAAAGGGGAGGAGGAGAAGCAGCTCGCAGGAGAAGCAGCAGCTTGCGGCAGCGGCGGCTGCGAGCAGTGAGCAACAGCAACAGCAGCAGCGGCAAGCAGCTGCAGCACCAGTAGCGGCGTGCAATAGGCGTAGTGGTAGTAGCAGCAACAGCGGCAGCGCCGACGGACAACAGCTATAGCAGCGGCGGCGGCAGCACGCACCTGCAGCAGTAGCGACGGCGGGCAGCAGCCATAGCAGCAGCGGCGGCAGCGAGCAGCTGCAGTAGCTGCTGTAGCAGCATTTGCAGCAGCAGCAGCAGGCAGCAGCCGCAGCAACAGCCCCAGCAGCAGCCGCAGCAACAGCAGCGGAAGGCAGCAGCTGCAACAGCAGTAGTAGTTGCTACAGCAACCGCAGCAGCAGTTGCTGCAGCAGCTGTTGCTGTCGGGCCTGAGGGGGACCCGACGTGAGGGACCCCGCCCAAGAGGGGAGGGGGTCCAGTCGGTCGGGCCCATCGTGCCCCCGGAGGGCGCGACAGCGCCGGCCAAGCGCCGGCACTTGAGCCGGCGCGTGTCGGCCAAACGCCGCTCCCTCGCCGGCTGAGAGGGGCAGGGGAGGTCGACGGGCGGCCCCCGGCCGGCTGCACGCGAGGGGGGGAGCAAGCCTCCCCCTCCACTGTGCTCGCCGCAAGGGTCGAGCCAGACCGAAAAAATAAAAGAGAAGAGAAGAGAGGGGGGGGCCTCCAGTGGGGCACCCCAGAAAACCCCAAAGGGGGCACCCGAGGAGGTGGCACCATAAGAAAAAAACTAGGGGGTGAGTCTTGTTTTTGTTTTTTTATAAATTATTTTACTTTTTGGTGTGGCTTGAGGCCATTACCGTCGGCTGACGATGGAAACCGCTGTAGCAGCAGTAGCCGCGAGAGTCGTAGCAGCAGTAGCAACAGCGAAGGTGCCTTGAGGCCACAGCCGTCTGTTGTCGACGGCAACCGGTGCAGCATTAGCGGCACCGAAGGCGACTTGAGATCGCACGTTGCGATAGCTGCGCCATCGTCGACGGGTGCAACATTGTAGCAACACACTATGGCTGAGGTTGTCACCTTGACTGACGACATCGCAGCCCGTCTGAGAGATGTTGCTGCACTCGTATCCCTCTACGTGGCGTTTTGCACCACCGAGGTTGAGTGTGTGAGATTACCTACGCTCAGCTCTCGACATGAGCTGCGCAGCGTGGCCGTGGGCGTTGCCATCGCCGTGGTCTGCGCCTTAGCCTCATCCGTGGCAGCCGCCACAGGTACAGTGGTCCATGCAGCCGTGGCACGAGTCCCACTTGTCCTCAGGATTTTCGTGCTATTACTGTCGAGATAGGCAGCATGGCTGGCGCCAGTGTCGACAGTGCCATCCTGGGTGGCATCCCCCTTGGGTACGATTCTCTCCACCTCCTTCACTGGATACGTCACCGAGTGATGCCACAGCGCTTCTGCGTGGTGATATGGCCGCCCTACACATGGAGGTCCAGCACCTCAAGCGCACGGTCCAGCAGCTCCTTGACCACATGACTTCCGAGCGAGCTGCCACTCCGTCGCAGGTGTCGCCTCCCACTTCATCCTCATCTTCCTCTCGATCCTGCATCCCTTCCTCCGACGATGCTAGCATACCGGATCTCTCGTCTACATCCGTCGCCCTCCGCTCCGTCTTGGAGGCTGTCGGCATCATACCGACGGACAGACCCACAGTCCCTCGCCGCACCGCTCAATCTTGCACTCGTCGTGCGCGGCGGCGAGCTGCTCGTCTTGCACGACGTGCACAGGCAGCACCATCAGACGCGGCTGTGGGAGGAGTCTCAAGTGACGAGACCCCCTCGTCTCTTGTCCACGGGTTGGTCTGTCGAGTCTCCACAGCTCCTGCCGAGGTGTCAGCCGTGGGGGGGATGGTTTGTCTGCTGACGACCGTGGCAGAGCTCTGCATTGGTGATGCGACTACTCTACAGCATAGGATGATTGATGCGGATGACGTCAGCCTGTCTGAACCACACGCAGACGTCCACGTGTGTTCAGACGCACCCGCACCCGCACACGCGGACGTCTGCTGTCGCCGAGGGGCCATCTTGTGCTCGTGCCGCGGCTACTGCAAATTCGGCGGCGCACTAGGCCTCTACGTCTGCCTCCAACCCTGTCTCATACCACTCCACAATGGATGACTGGTTCTCATAGAGGAAGTCTACCTCGTCCTGGTGGTTCAGACAGAGTCCCATGGTTGAGCTCCGGGAGGCCAGCAACCGCTGTTACACCGTGGATGTTCCAGCACGACGGACTGTCGAGGAGTGTGTGGAGGATGTACACAGGCGTCTCGAGGCAGCTGAGTGGTCTCTACAGGATGCACGTCTGGGACAGGCTGACCTCCAACAGCAGGTGGATGATGGGCTGCGCACCAGGGGTCACGAGGAGCACCACGGCACTGACCACACCTTCGATGACCACGACGTCGCCGCGGATGCAGCTATACCTACACATGCCGTCTTCCGGCGAGCAGCTGGCAGCCGAGCGATAGGTGTGTCACGAGCAGCAGGTGCCTTTGCAGCAGTCGTTCCTACAACCCCAGACGATTTACGTGGTGACTCATTGTCTTGCGCTCCCCCTCTACCAGCACCTCGTGGCCCGACGACACTTCAGTCGACGACTGACGTAGAGGACGTCGACTTGTGCGACGAGCAGGCGTAGCTCCACTCCATTGTACGGGGTGAGACCGCGAGGCTAGAGGAGGCTCTGGCTCGTGCCGACGCGCACACTATTGAGGTCCACTTCAGGTTCGTTTCGCGACTGACCGTCTACATGCCGCAGATGTAGCCAGCCGGTCGGCTGCCGCTTCAGAGCTTGTCGAGCTCCACACGCGCCTCGACGCTACGGAGTCCGCGAGGCGATATGCAGCTCAGCAGTTGGAGGCCATATAGCAGGCGATTGTTTTGGAGGAGGCCCTTAGCGCTGCACCAGTCACATCAGCAGATGACGACAGTAGTGACGACTACGACAGCGATGACGATGACAACGACGACGGCGCTCCGGGGTGAGCTCTGTGCCGACACATCCCACCAGCATCGTCGTCACCCTTGCTATTGCTGTGCAGGGGTATGTGGCCATGGGGGAGCCGTGCCCTCTCCTCACGGATTGTGTTGGGAGCAGCCATCAGCTTTGCTTGTACTGTCAGCCTCTGCAGCCCAGGGGAAGTGTTGGTGTGTGGACTTTGGCCTGACACCTTTTTGAGGACAACGAGGTTACTTAGGGTGCGGCAGGATGCTATGGTCCAGGTTATGCTGGCCGAGACCCGCGCACCTGGTGAGTTTCACCAGTGTGATGTGGAGATCCATTGCCTCTATGTGTTATGTATGATCCATGCTAGGTTATGCTGGTCGAGACCCGCACACCTATTGAGTTCTACCGGTGTGACGTGGAGACCCATTGCCTACATGTGTTATGTATGATCCATGCATGATGTGGTCGAGACCCGGACACCCGGAGACATTTTTCCGGGGTTACGAGGAGATCTTGTTTCTCTGTCTCTCTTGCTTGATCTTTGACACGTTGGTGTGTGATTCACTTCATGCATGGTCGAGACATGGGCATTTGGTGGGACGCACCATTGTCACGAGGAGACCCTGTGCTGTGGTATGCTTGATCAGTGCTTGCTATGATTGGTTCCCTGAGCCATCATCTCTTGCCTTCGCTCAGACATCATTACGTTGGCAGTTGTGTCAGCTAGGGGGAGTGTTGGTGCGTGTGGCTTCCCCCTGTCACGAGCAACGGCAACGAGAGCAGCGCTACAGGATAGCGCGACAACATGGTCCCGGATGCGGACCCCGGAGACACCAGCGCGTCGGCAGGTGGTGGACCACTCACTCAGAGCTGATCGATGACCGCGCCAGCGTCGTGGATGCTGTCTCGGACCTCTTGCAGGTTTTCTGCAGCCTATCCTTGATGCGGATGTAGGTGGCACCGGAGCACCGACGAGTGGTGGCTCTATCCACCAGCAGCTGCCAGGGAGCTGCCACGACGCCCTGGGTGCTTGCCGGGGTGCTTTGCGGTTCTTCTGTAGACACTAGAGTTCTCTCGGTGGACTGGCTTTTGAGCCCGATTTGCATGTTTTGCATTTTCTGTCCACCAATTGGTTCTGGGCTTATGCGTGTGACCAGTCGTACCGTTCGGCTTGAGATTCTGCATCTCTAGGTTCAGACAGCGTAGCGTTCTGTTTTGTCTGCACAGAGCTACGGCCAAAACAGTGTCTTGGGCCGGTTTTAGGACAGACCTTGCACTGCCGCTTGCGACACCTGTTGTGTGCCGCGGCAGGTGTTTATGCTGTGGACATGTCATTTGTTATCTCTCTCTACAATTATATTCAGTTTGAGTTTCCTGACACTCTGTTCGTGTCCCTACCCAGACCCTTGCAGTTTTGTCTCTAACTGGTGACTGTTGTCACACGCTGACCTGGCGTTGACCCCCAGTGTCGGGGCAAGTGGTTAGGAACGTTCTAGGAAACTTCTCAGTAGGTGAGTCGGGTGGATGAAGGTGCGTGACGGTAGTAGTAGAAAGAGGAGCAATGATGGGGTCGACAGGAGCGAGGATGGCGGAAGCCGAAGGCACGCTCACCTCTCCTATGACGGTGTCTCCAACGGACGTCATACTCGGAGCTCGTACAAGATCCTCCTCGAGTATAGGTGTGTCAGATACTACTGGTGGAAGGCTCCTGCCGATAGCAGTGATGCTCCCCTCCTCTGAGAATCGCTCACGCGCTGCCATCATCTCCCGCTTTAGCATGACTACACGCTCCTACAGATAAGTATAATGTGCCTCACATGTCGAGGTGGCCCATGTCGACCTGGTGTAGGATAAACTCTGCCTCACTGGATGCTGCACATGCAGACTGCACAACTCGTGAGTACAGCGCCATCTGCATCTCTGGTGCTGAAGACGATGGAACTGGTGCTGCTGCATCCTCCTGGGGGTCAACCAAGCTCGAAATGTGCTGAGACATTGGAACATCGGATTCAGCTGTAGGTGTCCCATCCACATCACAGCTCGTGTTTGTCATGCGAGGAGTGAGCAGTCGCATGCCAAGAGAGAAGGAGGAGTCATCAGAGTCCGTGGAGCATGTGGAAATGTTGTTCGTGTTGGTACTGCCACTCTCAGCATCGATGTGATCAGCATGGTCACCAACAGGTGAAAACGAGGGGGCAGAACTCAGCTCCTGCCGATAAGGTGACTCCATCCGCGTGTACGGATCTGCTCTAGTATCCTCGACTGCCGCCATAGTGGACACAGGTGTGCAGGTCTCCGGCTCGACAATGCCCGTCAAGGCGACTAACAAGCGCGACTGGCGCTCACGCACTGTCTCCCCGGGAAGGCTGGTCGCTGCCACCTATTGGGTTTGTGTCAGTACCACACGGTGACCTCTGGCCTCGTTGCACACTCACCTCATTGACGTAGGTGACTAACTGGAGAGAGGCAACCCCTGCTGTCTGCTACGCCATGGTGGCATGACTTCACAACGAGTCTCACAGCCGGGCATCAACCAGGTATCAAATCTCACGTGTCTCTGGCTGGTGTGCATTTGTGCACACACATTTGCGTTGGGTTCATATTCTGGCCTATTCTTTGGCCTGTCTTCCCTCCAGTGACCTAGTTGCCAGGTTGCAACTTTTAGTGGGTAGTTTAGTTCAGTTTAGTGAACTTGGGAGAGAGCGTGCGAGATCGAGCTCGCTGCTCGCTTGCTCGCTCTCCCCCAACCGACGGCTACCACCTCATTGCCTGTTACCCATCGTTTTCTCACTAACACGCATCAAAACTTCCACGTTAACACCATTGCTCGCTTGGTGTCTTCCAAGCCTCACCCCAGCTGCTGCTTACTTGTCTAGCGCAACAGCCTACTGGTATCAGAGCCAGGTTGCGTGGAAGACGGGCAGCGGATCGATCTGCTGCCCACGTATCCTGTGCCAAACCAACCGCCACTCTTGGCGTCGCGCATCCACCCCGCCATCACAATCTACCAGCACAATAGCAGCTGACTGCTGTAGCCTCAGCAGCAGAGAGTGACATCATTCTGCCGTCGGGGCTCTTTGGTCTTCCCCTCCTCCTGCTGGTTGGGCTCCCCTCTATTCCTGGGTTGGGTGGGGTTGGAACAGGTTCCTACAAGTGTTTCCACGGCCTTCCCATATTTCCCATGCCCACTGGGGCAGGGGAAACGTTGCCGAAATTCTTTTGGTAGCGTGGGGGGGTCCGTTGCCGTCTCCTAGCAGTATTTGCAGCAGCTGCAACGTGAATAACGGCTCAGCTTCTGCAGCTTAGTAGCAGCAGCCTCGCAGCATCCCAACAGTAGTGGATCTAGCTCCTCAGCTCAGCAGCAACAGCCCAGCAGCAGCACCTCATCAACAGCTCAACATCAGCTTCGCAACAGCATTTTAGCAGCAGCGCAGCATTAGCTCAGCAACAACTCAGCAGCAGCTCAGCAAACAGCTCAGTGGCAGCTTAGCAGTAGCATCTTGGCAGCATATCAGCAGCAGCTGAGCAGCACCTTAGCAGCTTCGCATCAGCATCTTAGCAGCAAACTACTCAGCAACAGCTGAGCAGCACCTCAGCAGCTTTGCATCAGCATTTTAGCAGCAGCGCAACATCACCTCAATAGCAACTCAGCAGCAGCTGAGCAAACAGCTCAGTAGTGGATCAGCAGCAGCTCAACAGCAGATTAGCAGCTGCTCAGGAAACTGCTCAGCAGCAGCTCAGCATCAACTCAGCAGCTTCGCAGCAGCATCTTAGCAGCAGCGTAGCATCACCTCATCAGCAGCTCAGCAGCTGCTCGCAAACAGCTCAGCAGCAGCTCAGCAGCAGATCAGCAGCTGCTCAGCAAACAGCTTAGCAACAGCTCAGCAGCAGCTCAGCAGCAGCACGGCAACAGCAGCAGCATCTGCAGCAAATACCTGCACCACAGCAGCCGCATAACCAACGTGACAGGAGCAGCAAGCGGCATTGTGGAGAATCGGCACTGCAACCTTGTAGCAGTCTGCGCACCACCGTCTGGTGGTGGTCGCCGTCAGGCTGGGGCACTGGGAGGATCTCGGTGGCGACTCAGGGGAGAGCTCGGCACTACAACGCTCGGTAAGCCCTCCCTCCCCTGGTGCTTTGGGGGGATTCAACAGCCGCACGACACCGCTGCTGCGTTGCCGCACTCAACTTGGTGTCAGGATGCGCTAGAGCTCGCTCGCACCTTCACACATACCGCGTCCGCCGTGATAGACGCGGCAGCTGCAGCTGCTGCCACCTTTTCCGCCGAAGCTAGAGCACCACGTGCCCCTGCATCAACGTCAGCTGGCCGTGCCGCTGAGTCCTACACTGAGGTGGCCGTTGTAGCTGGACCGTTGGCTGCGGCAGCGGCTGACATTGGGACACAGCTAGCGGCAGCTGCATCATCTGTGGCCTCTGCAACAGCTTCTGCAGCTTCTGCCGTATCCACTGCAGCTACGGCCATTCGCACCTCCACAGCCGTCGCTGTTGCAACATCCGCATCTGCACCCTCTGACATCACCACACTCGTCAAGGCGGTCGTCGTTGCAGCGGCGATCCTTCCTACCGTTGGCACCGCCTTCACCACAGGCTGCCTGGCACTGATTGTGCCGGTTGCCTCTTGCGTCTGTGTGCTCTCCGCTGCAGCTGCTGCTATTGTCCTGTCTGTTCTTGCTCTTTTGGGCAGCCCCTCACATGCCTCGTGAGGTCTCCTTGTCTGCATCTCCCTTCTCCCGTCCTTTGTCTCTTTTCTCTGCGGTGGCTTGTCTGTGTGATTTGGCTCGGGCTGTCTTGCAGCACATATTTATCGTGCCTAAGGCATTCCCAGTTTTCCCACGCCCACTGGGGCGGGGGAAACTCTGCCGAAATTTTCTCGGCAGGGCCCATTAGTCGTCACCATGCCTGGTGACGACGAGTCGGTCATAGCAGACCTTTAGCACCAGCTGGCCCTCGCTCGCGACGCTCAGCGTGATGCTGAAGAGTGTCTCAAAGTTGCGAATGACAACCGCGCCGCCTTTGTAGATGAGGTGGCTGCGCTTGTGCTCAAGCGGCTGCCTGCTGCCTCTGTCCTGCCCACTGGCTCCTTTGCTGGCGCCGGTGCCGATGTCTCTTCCACCCCACCTGGTGCTAACTCTGCTGCCTCTAACCCTGCTGTCACCCCATCTGCTGTCTCTCCTGCCACAGTCTCCCGCCAGCATGACTTCTTCTCCCAGCCTCCTGTCTTTTCTACTGGACTTGCTTTCTCTTCCTGGGAGACCCGGTTTAGTGCATGGGCCCAGGGAGAACGTCTTTGGGAATACTACTTCCCTGCCACACCTTCCTTCACCCCTGTCGCTGACGAGTCTGCTTGCGCTGTCCGCGCCCTCATTGCTGCTGCCCCTGAGACACTTGTCAACGAGGTTGGCACCTACAATGCTAACCCCGCTGTTCAGCGTCTGGCTGACCCAGTCGGTGCGTACACCATGCTTCGTCGGCGCACGGCAGTCACAGGTCAGGCGGCACAAAGTGCTCTCACCGTTCAGTTCAACACGCTCTTAATGCGAGCGGACGAGTCGGCCGACGCCTATTGGGCACGCGGGCTCAAGCTGCTTCGCGAACTTGATAAGGGCGCACCAGGTCAGCTGTCAGCTGTGCACACCATGGTCAACGGGTTAATCCCCGAGCTGTCCGACCTTCTCCGTGATGTCAAAGCAGACGAGCTGTAGCGTCTTGCCTCCCAACCTGTTCCACCCGATTCCCCTCCAGGCGTTGGTGCCCTCTGGGACTTTGTCGCTGATAGGCTTGCAGCGTGGTGAACGAGCCTCCAAAACAAGCGCCTTCATTGCACTGCAGTCGCAGGAGTGGCCGCCGTCTCCATCGCCATCTCCACTTCTTCCTCCGCTGCTCCATCAGCCTCGTCTCCATCGCCTTCTTCTTCCTCCTCTACCTCTACGGCCACGGCCCTTGCCTCCCAGGGTCGTGGATGTGGACTTGGTCGTGGGCAAGGCAAAGGGAAGATCAAATCTGCTGCGCCGTCTCGTGTTCCTGGTGAGGTGGTGTGCTGGAACTGTGGCTCCTCTGATCACTCCGCTCGCAAGTGCCCTGCACCCCCTGACGTCGTCCGCCTCGCACGCGCCATGCGTGCTCACTGGGCGCGCACCAGCGGGCCCTCCTCTTCTTCTCCCGGCGTCAGCTCTAGCTCCAGCTCCAGCTCTACTTTGTCTGCTAGTCCCTCCCCAGCTCAGGCCTACTCCACCACCGGTGTCGCCGGTGTCCATCCGCCTGTCCTCTACCCTTGGGGCTGGCAGCCGCCCTATGGAGCGCCCGCTTTTGCGGGCCCACCTTCCTCGGCCTACGTCCCTCCTTCGTGGTTCGCCTCTCCCTCGAGCGTGCCTGCTCCATCGTCTGCAGCCTCCATCGACAGCGAGCGCCAACTGGAGCAGTCTCTCCTCCAGCGTCTTCACCTTCATGATCAGGGAGGTGAGAGTGTGGCTTCGTTGGCCAGAGGTCTTGCCTGTCAGACTGACACCGTCCTTTGTGGGGACCCCCCCCATTACGTTCTTGGGTTGCCGTCCTCGTCCGTTCCTTGGGTCGAGCACTGGCAGTCTGTCGTTCTCCCTTGTTGTCTTGCTGCCTGTGACTCATCCCCGCCCTCCGTCGGCATTGTTGCCACCTGTGGCGTCCTTCCCAATGTCCGTGTCTCTGGTGCCTTCTGGGTCCTCGACTCCGGAGCCACCCATCACATGACCTCTGTTCGGTCCGCTTTTGTCTCCTTGGGTCCTGTCGGCTCTGTTCGCTTTGTGCGCACTGGTTCCGGCCAGCTCCTTCCCGTCCAAGGCGTTGGTGTTGTCCGTTTTGTCGGCCCCGGTGGCGTGCTGTTTCTGCCTGACGTTCTGTTCGTGCCTTCGTTGGAACTCAGCCNCCTGCTGTCAGTGACGTCCCTCGACGATCAGGGCATGGATTTTTCCGCTAGTCAGGGCGTGGGCACTGTCCGTCTTCGCTCTTCTGGTCGCGTCGTCTTGCGGGGGGTTAAGTGTGCCAAGCTGTATCGTGTTCCCCTTCATGCCCCCTCTGTACCCGCTGTTGGCTTGTCCCTTGCTCACGTCGCGCCTTCCCTTTCTCCAGCTGAGATCCAGCTCTTGCATCGCCGTCTTGGCCATGTGCACACTGATGCTATCAATAGCATGCTTCGCCTTCAACCCGCTGTTGGCTTGTCCCTTTCCACCTTCCCCGTGCCATGCCCTTCTGACTGCCTGGACTGTGCCCAAGGCAAAATGCATCGTTCACCCTTTGCCTCTTCGGACTCCCAGTCCGCTCACCCTCTCGATCTTGTTCATGCCGACGTCATGGGACCTCTTCCCCATGACTTTCTTGGGGGGGTCGGGCGTTACGTCCTGTGCCTTACTGACAATTTTTCCGGTTTTCGTTGGATCTTTGCTCTTTGTCAGAAGAGTGATGCTGCTTCTGTCCTCGCGTCGTGGCTCGTTCAAGCTGAACGTGCGTGTCAGCGTTCACTGCGCATCTTTTGCAGTGATCATGGTGGTGAGTTCCTTGGGCCCACCGCTCGATTTCTTGAGTCCCAAGGGGTGTGTCTAGAGACTTCAGCTCCTTACACACCTCAGCAAAATGGAGTTTCTGAGCATTGGAATCGGACCCTTGCCGATGGCGTCTGCACGCTTCTATCTGAGTCTGGGCTCTCCCCTCTCTTTGCCTTTGAGGCCATGAGCTATATGACCTGGGTGTGGAATCGTGTCCCTCACAGTCCTCTTCCCCGCACCGTTACGCCCTTTGAGCGCTGGTACGGCTCTCGTGCCGACCTCCGCCTGGCTCGCGTCTGGGGTAGCATTGCGTCTGTCTGGCTCCCCGAAGATCTCCGCGACGGGAAACTCTCCCCGCGTGGACGTCTCTGCCCATTCTTGGGCGTTTCCTCCCTGTCGAAAGCCTGGCGCTTCTGGGACTCAGAGCGCCAGCGCGTCGTTGAGTCCCGCGATGCCTTGTTCTTCGAGTCCGTGTTTCTCCGTGACCTCGATCGTCACTCGTCCGCTGCCTCCCTGCTTCCGCTCTCTCGGTTGCGGGAGGAGGTCGGCCCGGCAGTCCCGTCTGCCCCCGCCGTCTCTGCTGCTGTCCCGTCTCAGCAGCCTTCACCCTCAGAGCGTTCTCCAACGGCCGGTACTGTGACTCCACCATCCTCTGACGTCCCCCCGTCGGTGTCATCTAGCTCGCTTGGAGCTCCGTCATCACCTGTGGTGTCCTCACCTGAGTCCCCATCTGCTGAGTCCATCTCTCCCGCACATTCCGCTGCGTCCCCATCCAGTCCACTCACTCCAGTCGTACCCAGTCCACTCAGTGCTCCTCCACGCCCTGTCCCCATCGAACCTTTTGTTCGTGGCGGCCGCCTGCGTGCGCTTCCCTCTCGCTCCTCTGGTTCTGCAGCGTCCTCTGTTCAACCTTCGCAGACCGCGTCTGGACAGCTCCCAGCGATGCTTACTGGTATGGACGCCCTGGGCCTAGCCACAGGAGTTGTGCATCCCAACTCTGTCCTTGGGTACACACTGCTCACATCCGAGCACGAGCGTGCGCTCAAGACCGCCATCCTTGGGTGCATTGCCGAGTGTAATGCAACGGTCATCGCCCCACCACCATCGCCTGACCCGACCACTGTTCGCCAGGCACGGGTAGCACCCGACTCCCAACAGTGGGAGGCTGCCATGCGGGACGAGCTGAGAGCCCTGGATGACCACGTCGTATACGAGCTGGTCGATCTCCCACCAGACCGCAAGGCGATCGATGCCCGCTGGGTATTCCGTCGTAAGTACAAGCCTAATGGCGAGCTCGACAAGTACAAGGCTCGACTTACGGCAAAGGGGTTTTCCCAAGTCCCCGGCGTTGACTTTGACGAGACTTTTGCTCCCGTCGGACGCTACACCACAGCTCGAGCCCTCCTGAGCCTTGTCGCACACCACGACTGGGAGCTCGAGCAGATGGATGTAAACAATGCCTTTTTGCACGGTCGGCTGGATGAGGAGATTTACATGGTGCAGCCTCCAGGGTTCTCTGACGGCACCAATCGAGTTTGGAGACTGCGAAAGGCCCTCTATGGCCTCAAGCAGTCATCACGGTGCTGGAACCAGGAGATCACCTCCACCCTGGAGAAGGGAGGATATCGCCGGAGAACGGTGGATCCCACCCTCTTTGTTACTCCACGGTCGGCGCCCTTTGCTGCCATCCTCGTGTACGTCGATGACCTGCTTATTACGTCCCCGAGTCGCGAAGCTGTGTCAACTGTGAAGTCCCTACTGCAGTCCACGTACAAGATGAAGGACTTGGGTCCAGCTCGCGTGTTTCTTGGTATGGAGCTTGAGCGTGACCGTGCTCGTCGCGTTCTGTACATCCACCAGGCCGCGTACGCGAGGAGCCTAGGGGAGCGCTTTGCCTCCCTGCTTGATTCTGTACCCACTGCCTGAACACCGATGACGCCCGCCGGGCAGAGGTTGTTGAAAACTCTGGACGTGTTGAAACTGGGGGAGACGGTGGACGTGACCGACTACCTGCGAGTCATAGGGTCTCTCATGTACCTTGCCACCACCACCAGAGCAGACGTAGCCTTTGCTGTCAACTTCCTTGCCCAGTTCTCACAGTCGCCACGTGCACGGCACATGGAAGCCGCACTACGTGTTGTGCGGTATGCGCTCTCCACTGCCCGAGTTGGTCTGTGTTACCGGGCGCAACCGTCAGTGGTCGTTGATGGGTACA
>SZWC01030719.1:403-12683 GCA_023375785.1 Penium margaritaceum | reverse complement strand
TTTTTTTTTCTCTCTATCTCTCCCTCTTTTCTTCTATATCTCTTTCCCTATCTCTCTCTCCTCTTCCTCCTATCTCTGCTTCCTCAACCCTCCCTGCTCTCTGTGCCCCAGATCCTCTGCCCTCTCTTTCTCTCTCTTTGTCTCTCTCTTTCTCTTTATACATATATTAATGTAACTTTCCTCTGTCCCCCCCTATCATCTCATTTTGCCCTCTCCTCATCCTCTCTTGTTGTCTTTACCTTTCTACCCTTCTCCTTTTTCCTCTCTCTCTCTCTCTCTCTCTCTCTCTCTTTCTCTCTTTCCATCCCCCACTCTCTCTCTCCCTCTCGCACTATATAACTCTCTACTCTCTCTCTCTTTCTCTCTCCCCCTCTCACTCCAACCTCTTTCTCTCTCTCTCTCTCTCTCTTACTCCCTCTATCTCCCTCTCTCTCTCTCCCTCGCTCTCTCCCTGTCTCCCTCTCTCTTTCTCCCTCTTTCTCCATCTCTTTCTCCCCCCCTTTCTCTCCCCCTCCTTTCTCTCTCTCACCCCCTCTCTCTCTTTCAATGTGTTTCCACTCTCTCTCACTTTTTCTCTTTACACCTCCCTTACTCTATTGCACTTCCACCTCCTACTCTCTGTCTTACCCATCTTTTTTATGTACCTCCTACTTCGTCTACCTCCATCACCTCTTTTGTTTCCCCCTCCCCACCCTCCCTCCCCCTCACCCCTGTTTCCTTCCCCTCCCTTGCTCTGTGATCACCATTTCTTATTGCTTTCCCTCTCTCTTCTCTTCTTTCCTTCTTCCCTCCTTCCTCTCTCTCCATATCCCTCTTTCTCTTCTTCCCTCTTCCTCCTTTTTCTCCTTATGCTTTGACGTGATCTCTCTCATATGTCCGCTCTTCTTGCCTTCTCTAGCTTATTTTCCCCCACTTGTTTTTCTTGTAAATCTCTGGGTTCTCTGGATGTGTGTGGTCTTCTAGCAGACTAGTCCCTTCCCCCTCTAGGCTACATCTCTATGCATTCGTGAGCTTGTTCCCTATTTCTTGCAATCACTCTTAATACAACACTTCTTGCCTCTTCTATTTCCCTATTTCTTCCTCTACTCCACCCTCTTTTTCTTGTGCTTTATCTCATCCTCTTTCTCCTTTCTATCCTCCTTTCTTCTTTTAATGTCTGGCCCATCTCTCCCGTGTATGTGCCTTGCTTGTGCTTTCCGTGCACCTCATGTATGTTTCTTGTGCAGCTTGTGTTCGCATTCTCTACTTGTACACCCTTCCTTATTCACGATCTTTCCGTCCTTTTTGCGCTCTTTTCCCGCCTTCACTCACCTTGTGTTGCCCCTCCCTCCACCTTTTTGTTCTCTCTTGTCATTACCTCCCTCGATCTTGTTGTTTTCACTCCCCGTGCGCCTGGTGTGTGGACCTCGACAAGGACCACGTACTCATCAGCCTCAGCAAGGACCACACATCTCCTTTTCTCCCTTGCTCATTCCCCTCCATCTCTCCCCTTCTTATTTCTCCCTCATGCAGTCCAGCCTCTCTTTACCCTCTCTTCGACTTTCCTCTCTTGCATTAGGTCTCCTGTCTCATTCGCCTTACTACTCCCCCAGCTCCATCGTCTCCTCCACTGCTCAATTGGCTCCATCGGCTTTAGCTCGGCGTCCAACCCTGGCCTGTCGCATCATTGGGATGTGCTCTCTTCCATCGCTCCTGCGCCCTTGCTCCCAACTCCTATTGGCGTTCCATTGCCGCTTGGTGCTGCTCCACTTTCCTCATCTTGGTTCACCCCTCCAGCCCTCCAGGTTTCCTCCCCTTGAATTGGATCGGTCCGTATCGTCTCCCTTGCTTTCTCTCTTCTAGGGTCATTTCTAGCTGCCACCTCCTCCTCTCTCCTCATCTCCCCTCCATTAGGCTCCGCAACTCTCCCCTATCTCCCCACCTTCTCACCAACCTCTCTCCTCTCCCACTTTCTTGTTTTCATCCCTCTCCCTTTCCCTTTCTCTTTCTCTCTCTTGGTCTGCTTTTCTCTTTCTCTCCCTCCTTTTTCATCCCCCCAGCCAACCATCTCTTGCCCTTACCCTTCCTCCCCTCCATTTTCTTTCCCTCATTCTGGGCTCCTCCCTTTCTTTCTTTCCTCCATTCCTCTTTCCTTGGCCCCTCTGCTTCCTTCCCATTCCCCTCCGATTCACTCTTTTCCTTGTTTTTTGCTTTTTGCTCTTCCTCCTCTCTCCTTTCTACTGCATCATTCTCCCTCTATACTCCCTTTTTGCCTTCCCTCCTCTCTCTCTCTCTCTCCTCTCTCTCTCTCTCTCTCTCTCTCCCTCCCTCTCTCTCTCTTTCTCTCCATATATCTCTCTTTCTCTCTCTCTCCCCTTGCCTCATTGTGCTCTTGTTCCCTCTCTCCTCTATGCTCCCTTGTTTGTTTGCCTTGTTCCTCTACCCCCTCCGTCCCTTCCATCTTTCCTCTCACTCTTCCCTACATTCCTTTCTTACCTTCAGCTAATCTCTTGCCTGCCCTTTCATCTGCTCTCCATTTTATCCCCTTCTATTGTCTCTGTCATCATCTTCCCCCTCCATTGATGTCTCTTTCCTCATCTTTTTTTGTTGTTAATGCATTGTTCCACTTTCTTGTGTGCATCTTCACTTCTCCCTTCAGTCTCATGTGTCTTTGCCCCCTTTCCCACCCTTGTTGAGTACATGGTGCTTCTTTTTTGCCGCTTGGTAAACTTGGCCTCTCGCCATTCTTGCTCTTTCTCCATTCTTCCTTCTCTCCTTGTCTCCCTAATACACTCCCTTAAACACACATTCCACATCATGGGTCCTCTCTCACATCCTCTTGTGGTTTGTTCCTATTGTAGACAAGAGTTCATCGCTTCTCTTGCTCCATCCTTAGCCAAGTGTAGCGCCATGCCTGAGTTATATCTCGTCGGTGCCCTGGTTTCTACGAGTGCTGCTAGGGCTGTTTGCGTAGAGGCACACGTTGTTGATGCTTTATCTCATGCACCTAGTCCTCCTGATTGTAGCGACTCTCATATCGGCAGCGCTTTTAGCGTTCTCTTGCCTCAAAATGCTACTACCACCGCTATCATTTCTTCCCTTACTACACTGTGTGTTCCTACCCCTCCGCCCCCGCCCTCGCATTTTTCTTCTTCTCTCGATCCCCACACCCTCCTATCAACAACCATTGTCAATGCAATTAGGGCCTGTCCTGTCCTCAACCACTCCCTCATCCAGGTTCCCATTGGTGGTCTTACAACCCCTCAATTTTGTGTCAGTGACACTTGCAATACTATTGGAGTTAGCGGCGATGTCTTTGTTGGTGGTGCTTTAGTTCCTTGTGGCACTTATGTTGCTACGGGCATCATCGGTAGTGTCATCCTTGCCGGTTTGAGTGGTGGCGGTATTGCTACAGCCGATGGTGCTGTCACTATCGAAGATGTTACTAGAGGTGCTGTTACCTTCAGAAGTGTTGTTGTCGCCGAAGGTGTTACTGGTGTCAGAGGTGTTGCAGCTGACGAAATGGCGAATGCTGTTGTTTGTGGTTGCATCAGCGGTGTTTCTTTCCCAATTAGTGGGGCTCTTCCTGTACATGGTCATCCGACTGGTGATCCTCACGATGCCCTTGGGTGCACAAAGTCTTTTCTTGACGCCATGAAGCTTGCGGTAACTCAGCTTGTCAACCTTTGTTTTGCTCGCACAATACCCAGATTCCTATCACCTCTGCCCCTAACCAAATTGCAAGTACACCCTTTAGCAACTGGTCCCCTCGCTTTGTCTCGTGGACGCACATGCATGAACATTGCGAGCACTAAGATCTCGCTCTTACCCTTCCTTTCACACACCCATATCTTGTGCCTCTTGTTTTCACTTGTTGTACTTCTTGCTCCCACTGTTACCCTTTGCTAGGTTGATTGCTTTGCCCCTACTTCTACTCTTCTTGCTCGCACTTGCGAGGCGTGGGCATCCCTCCTTGTGCTCTACTCCTTCGACTCTCTTTGCTTCACCGCATCTTTTGTGGCTAATCTTTGCACTCTTCTTCATCGCCCTCATGATTCTCCTAGAGCCTACCTTGGCCAGGCCAAGACTCTTTAGAGCAAGCTTCTTATGGCAGGTGCCTCCCTTACAGACTAGGCATTTGTGACATCCATTGACACCGCCCAGAATCCTCCTTTCTCCTGTACTCTGACCTCTTTCCCTCTTTTCTTTATCCTTTAGTATGCCTATCATATACTCAAATTCTT
This sequence comes from Penium margaritaceum, assembly GCA_023375785.1. Lineage (NCBI taxonomy): Eukaryota > Viridiplantae > Streptophyta > Zygnematophyceae > Desmidiales > Peniaceae > Penium > Penium margaritaceum. Next base: position 8,460 of record SZWC01030719.1, on the reverse strand, counting down.
CTAGCTCGCTCTATTGGATGGTCTTTGGGTGTTCTTGACTGGAGCCCATTCTTCATGATGCTCTTCCAAGCATCCTCCTACCACTTGCCATCCATGCTCTCACTGTTTGAACCCCCGCCAATTGGGGAGGTAGTCACCCGCCTATTTCCTATAACTGTAACACTGTGGGTCACCACCATAACACATGTCCTATTCATCTCGTTCCGGACCTTTGCAAGCAAATTGCTTGCCAGCGTGCCCTTCATAATGAGTGTTCCCTTGGTGCCGCTCCTTATCCGGCCCATCTTTGGCCTCATGGACCTTCTTGTTGCCCCACTTGGCAACCTTGCACCTCTTGTCATAGTTTTTCTTCCTTAACTCAGCATGCCATTGTCGCCTCCATTTACTACATTCTTCCAGAGGGTGGCCTTGGTGGTCCTCCGCATGCTGGTATGTCTCCCTTGTTTGATTTTGTCACCAGCCATGCCTTTTCCCTGGTGACTCTTGCTCTCTCGTCATCATGCCCCTTGTCTATGTCCCTACCCTCATCTTCTCTCTACCTTCTGTCCCCGCACTCAATACCTATGGCTTTACAACCACTTATTCACTCGGTCTTGTTGCTCTCACTGATTGGGCTAGTGAGCGCGTTGTCCTTCACAGTTGCAACCCGCATGGTGAGGGCCTTTATTAGTTTCTTGGCCCCCATTGTATTTATGCCCATGTAGCTTATGCTATCGCTCTTGTTGTCCCATCACGCTCTACACACTCAAATCTCTTTCACCAATGCCTATGTAATCTCCCAGCTTTTACCGTCACCTCTCTGCTTTGCTCTCTTCCAACTAATGGGTTGTTTGACCCTTCATTCTACGCACCCATGAACTGTTTAATGCACCTTTTGTGCAATTGGTAAGATGCATCATCTCCCATTTCCATCTTTCCCTCCCGCACTTCTACATTGCTCAAAACTGTTGATGTCGACGTCCTTGGTGAGCACGCAATGTTCGTCTTTAACATGATTGACAAAAACGTAAGCTTCATGTGGTTTTTCCTTCTCTAGCCAAAGAGTGTTGTTTTAGTGACCATCTAGCTGTGGTACCCTCTTGCCCAACACAAGAGTCGTCAATAGCTTCTTCACTTTTCTCCGATCGTGGTGGCGACTTTTTCGATGACACTTTAGCCTTTTTATTTTGTGAGGGAGTTTTTCATGAGCTCTCCTCCCTCTATTCCCCTTAGCAAAATGAGGTCACAAAACATTAGAATTGTACACTTATTGAGGGTGTTTGCACCATGATGGCATACGCCAGCTCCCTTGATTGCATGTGGAGTTTTTGGACAGAGGTTACACGCTACCGCACCTGGGTATGGAACCAGAATTTGCACGGGCCTCTTGCCCCAAGTACCATGCCACTTGAGCTCTTAATTGGTCAACGCACCAATCTTTGCTAGGCTATGGTTCAGGGCACCATGGCCACTATCTATCTGGTCTTACAAGCTCAATGTGCCTGGCAACCTTTATGTCACTCTTGGTGTTGCTACGTGCTCTTACGCGCATGGCTTCTAGAATCTGATCGTGCATCACATCATTAAGTTCCTTCATGCTTGTTTCTTGAAGGAGCTGACATGTAGCATCTTTCACACTGGCCGTTCTTTCCCCCCTTTAACCTCCGCCACTACTTACTCCACTAATGGCCTCATCTATGCTAGGTCTCAACTGGCTATCAAGCCTCCTCTTGTGTGTCCAACCCCTTCCTCCCTTGTTCCCCCTACTGGCCCCTCCACCCCATTTGCCCCTCCTCGTTACCTCCTCCCTCATCCTAGTGTACCCCCGTCGGTTTTTCCCGCCCCCCCTTCTTGGTCTCCCTCCTCTCATTTTGTGAGTCCCCACATCTTCCTAGTCCTAGCCTCCACCACCACTTGTATCTCATTTCCCTCCTCGTCTCTTTTGTGCCATCTGCACCCTTGTTTTTGTCCCCGTACTTGGTGCTCAACATGCCTCTTGCACACGTCTCAGTGCTCTCGGTCCTTCTCTTCTACATGCCTCTTGTCTCCTCCCCTTCCTCCTTGCCTCAGTCATATCGACGTGGCGGCCGACCGCCCGTCTCCCTCGAACCTTCCCTCTTATATCACCGGTTCCCAATCTCCCCTTTCCACCATGCTTTCCACCTTTATCTCTACCTCTTCACCCAACCCTGATTGCTGCTCAGGCACTTGGCTTCCCTATGCTCCCATCCCCACTTGTTTCCCCATCCTTGTCCTCTACTCTACTGAGGATATTCTCGAGGACGATGCTCCGCCTTCTCCTTGCTTGGGCGATTCTCCTGGTGGTCATTCCTCCCACCCATTTTTTCACCCATCCATCTTTCATACCTACCCTACCTTTCCCACGTCCCACACCCTTATCTACCCTTTTTGGCGTCATTTCCTGTGAGACCTTCTTCTTCCCCCTTCCCGCTCTCTTACAACCCCTTAGGCTCCCCAGCCCCTCTTCCCCCTCCGCCCCTTTTGCCTTTGTCTCCACCCTCTTCTTACTCTCAGCCTACATCCGCATCCTGTTCTCCCTCTTTCCTTGCTCTAGCTTTTCCCTTCACCCCATCTACTTTAGCCTCTCCCTTGTGCCGTCCCACTCCGCTCATGTCCACCTCTAGCTTGTTTTCTACTGTGTTCTTGGTTTTTTTAAGCTCCCTCCCTACCCCACTCTTTGCCACGTTGACCACTCCTTCTGCCCCGTACCCCAATCCAACCTTGTGTCTTGTCTCTTTCCCATCTACTGCCTTCACGCCCTTCCCCCTCCTTTTGTACACTACTCACTTGGCTCACACCCACGGTTGTTTCTTCTTTCACCTTGCGTTCCGCCATGTGTTAGATTTTTTCCTAGCATACGAGTTTTTAAGTGCTCTTGTGACTATTGCTCGCAATCTTACTATCACCACTATCCCTCCTGTAACTTCTTCCTCCCATACACAAATAACACTAACCCTCTTATGCTTCCTCATGCCCTCTGCCAGCCCAACGCCGCTCCTTTGTATCCACAGTGTCCGGTAGAGTTCTCTTTGCTCTTCGACCACAACCATCTGCAGCTCACTAACCTTCCCCTAATAGCATGGAGATCAAGTGGGTTCTCAGCAAATAGTTCACCGCCACCGGTACTCTTGACCGGTACAAGGCCTACTTCACCACCAAGGGGTACTCCTAAGTCCCTGGTGTTGAATTTAATGACACATATGGCCTAGTAGGTCGTTTCACGACGAGTCGCGTCATCATCTGTGTGGTTGCTTCCTTCTAGTGGGAGCTTCATCACATGGACGTGATTTACACTTTTCTCCACGGTAACCTAGATGAGAATCTCTACATGGTGTAGCCTCCTTGCTTCTTTAAGAGATTTTCCAAGGTGTGCAGCCTCCATCGTGCACTGTATGGTCTTTGCCATTCGCCCCATTGCTAGAACGTGGACCTCACCTCAACTCTTGTCTGTGGATGCTTCCCTCCTAGCCAGTCCGACCCTTCCCTCTTTGCCTCTGATGCCCTCCTTCATTTTGATGTAAGCCAACGTCACGCTCATCACCTCGCTTTCCTCCTATGTGATCATTACGGCAAAAGGTCTCCTCTTCTTGGCGTACCATATGAAGGACCTTGGCCTTGCGGCCATGTTTCTTGGGATGCAGCTTGAGCGTCTTCTTGGCTCTCTCCTTATCCACTAGGAGTGATATGTCTTCACTCTAGCCAATCGATTCTCCTCTTTCATTGACTTTTCACAGCCTCTCCCCATCGCCTCTGCTCCCATGCCTGCGGGCATGCAGATTGCACTCTGTGTTGCCAAAGACATTGCGTCCGGGGAGCCGAATCTTGTTGTCATGATTTAGTTTATTGTCAGGGATCTCCCGTATCTGGCTAGTTCCACCTGTTTGGAAATCGCTTTTGTGGTTAATGTTCTTGCTCAGTACGCTTGGTAGCCTCACATAGCACACCTCCATGTCGTTGCGCATGTCTTGCGCTATGTTATCAGATCTACCCGGGCTAGCCTTACCTTTTCGGCTGTGTCACGCGTGCTGCTTCATAAGGGCTACATTGATGGTGCTTACAACCGCGACATGGATTTAGGGAGTCGTAGTGGCTTCATCTTCCCTCTTAATGCTTCCGCCATTTTCTTGCATACCGCCAAGCAAGGCCACTCGCGACACAAGGGAGGCAAAGTACGTTGTCTTCAGTAGCACCACCACTAAGGCCATGTGGCTCCGCCGCCTATTTAGCGAGTTCCATCTCCCCAACTCTGCCCCTTTACACTGACAATGAGAGCGGTTTGGCCCACACCAACAACGTTGGTGCGCTTCACTGATGTACAATGCACATGAATGTCGAGCACGACTACTTGTGCAATCTCGTCGCCACCAGGAATGTCTTTCTCAAGTTCATCTCTACATTGATTCATTTGGCGGAATTCCTCCCCAAGACGCTTTACCATCTTGCCAAAGCCTCTAGAATAACGGCAATTTGTCTTTGCACCCCTCCCTTGTCTGACTGATACTTCTCCCTTTCCACTTCTTACACCTCTTTGTTTCTTGTTTCCAGTGTCATCTGGTGATCTTCTTGATGACTATATAATTTCTCTCTTCACATCTCTTTACCTCTCCCACTTTGCTTTGTGCATGTCATTCCTACTTGCCTATTCCACCTTCAGCTTGCCCCACTCCTTGGGCCCCTGTCCATGCATTTGTGTTGTTCCCCCTGTTCCCCTTCCCCCCCTCTTTTGCACTATGCTTCTGGGTGGTCGTGTTCAGGTCTTTGACTCTTTTGTTGTGACGCCTTTTCTGTGGGCATGCATTACTGAGCTGGCTAGCTCATATGGTCAACGCTGGTTGCTATGCCCTGGCCTCTGGTGGGGTGCTCTAGTGGGGAGCTTCAAGTGTGGTGTTTCTCATGAGGCGCTTTTGGTTGTCTGTGCCTTGGCAAGTGCTTTTGGGGGTGTTCTTGGCTCGGCTTTTTGAACGGCGGTGGGTGCTTTTTGACGGGTGCTCCTCAACGGGTACTTCTAGCCACGTGCTTTAGCCGTGAGCTTCTAGAGGGGCTCTCTTGGCAAGGTGACTCTGTTATGTGCTTCTGGTGGGGTGCTCCGGATGGGTGCTTCTAGACACGCTCTCTCGATTAAGTGTACCTGCAAGGTCCGCCTGTCTGGTCCTCTTTGCCCAGTGCTTATCCCGGTGTGCTTAAGCCGGATGCCTTTCCTAATTTTATGTGCTACCACCTCTGTGGCAACATGCTCCACGTTTGTTGGTGTCCTTATCGGCAATCCACATAGTGTTTCCGCTTGTAGGTCTTGATGTTCTTTTGGGGAATTGTGGTGTGGTGTTCAAGCAAATTTCATAGGGCATCCACCCTTGTTTGCACAATCGTGTCAAAGAATCAAACACTTGTTGCCAGTTATGTTAGAGAGCCTAGTTTAGTACTACTCTATACACTCAACTTATTGGGCCATGCACGTAACATTTCTTACAAGACATATGTCTCAATGTGTGGGTAGTCTTGGGCCTCATGTGGCATTTCCTTGTTCAACTTGTGTGCGTTCTGTGTGGTCTGCCACACTTTGTGGTGAACCACACACATAACAACTGCTGACCTGATAGGGATTACTCTTGCTCTGTTCCATTACTATCTCAAAAAATATTGCTAACTTCCACTCTCGATCCTTGCAACGATCTAACTCCCCTTGCCTCCATCCCCTTCTCAGCTTTCAAAAGAGCTCCCCCTTGTAACTCTTCAAAGAAATCCCCCTCACAACTTTCAAGAGCCCATCTCCCCTCATAGCACAGAGAGTTCGAGTAAGCTCCGTGGCTAACTTTTAGTAACCACCTCACACAATCAAGAGCCACCTAGCTCTTGGCACGAGCTAAATGTCAAGCTGACATTTAGATTCCGCTCCACCCGCAGCTTTCTCATCCTTCACTCTCCTCCATCTCCTCTCCTTGGCCATCCCCCTCCCCTATTCTTTTGAGGCCTTATCAACAACAAGTTTTTGGGAAGACAATGTCAAGTTTTGATAAAATAGTTTGGTTTGAGATATACTTTCTTACATTCTTATCGTGTAGGGCCAAGCATGGATTGGAAGCATATGTTTTTTCCATAAGGTACAATAATCCCTAAAAACTGATTATAACATGCAACAAGGAGCCCTTTAAGGGAAAGAAGTAAAACAATGAGGAAACAATGAGAAGTAGGACCAAGGGTGTGATAATAAGCTAGGGTTATTCCAAGTAAGAGAAACATGATTATAGGCAAAAGAGAAAAACATATACCATGGGCTGGAAATAAAAGAATATCTCATGCAAAAAAGATAAGAAGAGAAACTCTTTAATGAAGACATTGAAAGGATAGTGGGAACCACTTAATCAAATTTTTATAGTAAGGGTTGTGACAAAAATTTTTCTTTTCATGATGAAATATTCTTATCCAAGAAGGACGTGCATTAAAAATGTAAGACATGCATTTTTTTCTATCGGTTGGCATGCACTAGGAACTGATCCGAGACACAGCCTAAGTTTTGCTTTACCGCTCACATCCGACGTTGTGACTAAGTCGCGGCCACTTTCTTTTGTGCTCGTTAGGAATTCTCCAGAAGACCCTAGAATCATTGCATTTTGACGAATACCTTTAGGTCAATTCCAAAACTTGTTGGAACACATTATTGACGTTCCTTGACATGTGGAGGCTACAAATGGAGTTTCCACAGACGACTTTAACAAACCACACAAACAATGAATTCTTCCTCGAAGCCTCCCCTCAAGCTGACCAGGAGCTTCTCTAATGAACAAACAAGAAAGCGGTTTTTCATTACATGAACTGCGAGATAACCAAACGGCTTGACTGAGCCTCATTCTCTTTCAATTACATAGTGTATATACATCTCAAAGTTTCAGGTCTTACAAAAAAAAAATAGCTTTTCGCTTCTCAAAAACATCCAAAAAATCCCACTCTCATGAAAATGGTCAAGCCGCGTTCTCAAGTATGAAGCACCTCACTTTCGACCAAAGGAACACTAGGTATCACAGCACATTGGTCCGGGTGATTCATAAAACTATTTTTCATATCGATGCAAGACTCGCACATGTCTTCAAGCCCATCTCAATCGACAAGAAGTTTGCAACCCTTTTGACATAGTCTATGTATGGAGCGAGCATACTTGGTGATAGCAGCGGTAACCGGCAAAGACACTTAACATGTCCAAAGGCACCTCGCAAAGGACCTTGAGCTTCATAAATGAGGATGATTGTATGATGGCTATCACCTTAACTGTTGTAGCCAGTCCAAAGTTTAGCATGCCAGATATGTCAGTCCTACCTGTACCACATACCATTACAAGTCCATCATGGACACATGATAGGATCGGCAACCTGACTGGCTGGCTGGCACACATGAAAGCGTTTCAAGGTCCGCTCGTCAAACAACTATAGTAGTAAATTGCTAAAATCTGTGAAAGAGAAGCGAGAGAAGTGGTACTAGCCTATCAGCTTCGGATTGATGGGGTTTCTGTTCACCTAAGACTACCTCAGCCATTCGATCCAGCAAAACACAAGGAACCATTGATCACAAACTTCTGGACGAAGTTTGAGTTTTACTTTGCCGCAAATTGGGTTCACTCTGAAAAAGAGAAGATCAACCTTGGCGCCTCCCTTTTGTGCGTAATGGCTTCACGTTGGTGGGCCAATATTATGCCCATCAAATTAAAGCAGGCAGGTAAAGGCACTTATCCAACAAGGATTGCATCGTCTGCACCAAGCGTACTATATCTCCCGTAGGATCACTCGACTTGAATTTTATCAATGACCTCCCCATCCAACTGGCACGAATTCACCCCGGCCATTGTTGCTCATTTTGGTAAGATGAGCAAGAAAAACCAGCATTTTTTCTTGGCTACAACAATTGAAGTACATTTCCAGCATTGCAAAGGACACGTGGCGTTATTGCAAAACATTCATCGGCACAACCTCGATGAGCATGAACTATATGTATGCATATCTATATCCATATCTATATCTATATCTATATCTACATCTATATCTATATCTATATCTATATCTATATCTATG
>SZWC01030716.1:9874-23842 GCA_023375785.1 Penium margaritaceum | reverse complement strand
GGATCCGGGACCTGGATCCACGGTTCCACACAAGGTCCACAAGAGCCAAGGTTCCACACTGAGCAGTTCATAGGAATCACTTCCTTGTACTTTGTCCTGAGCACCTGGTCACTTTCGCGCGAGGAGCAAACTCCTGGGGCTTAGACCAACCAATGCTTCTTTAGTGTCTGCCTTTGGTGGACAACTCTATTAGGAGTCACAAAGATAAGAACTGTACTCAATGACAGGCAACTGACAGGTTCTTATAGTCATAGAGCCAGCCTCTAGCCTAGGCGCGCAGTGGCTCCTTGGATGAGCCACTTTGGGGGCAATCTGGATTGCATCATCCCCCCTGCCTACATGGCACTCCTTGTGAACGCCAAGTGGCGCCAGCCACCAGGAAGGACCTTAGAATGTTCTAAGATGTCTCTAAGAACCTTCCTATCCCCCTTTTGGTCACAAAGAAAATCAGTTACTAGGCTGGGATTTGGCCCAGTAACCTCTCACTCCATAGACTAACTTTGGAACGTCTAAGCCACAAGGAGTTGTCCTAGGTAGTGTTTGCTGGCTATACTATCCAGTTTAGACCGAAGGGACTTGCTCCAAAGGAGCAGCGCATGCCTTGTCTATCTGGACCAGACTTAGGGGACTTACTCCAAGGGAGCAGTGCATGCCTATTCCGTCTTCTGCCTGTCCAAGTATCAGCTATGGACAAGGAGCATATCAGGTCAACAAACTCTCCCTTGCACCTCTGTCTATTCGCTGTGAGATATCTCCTCTCTCCAGCAGTCTTGGCCTCAGTCTTCGTCGGCTGCATTGACCATACCGATGCCTCGAGTACCTGCAGAGTGCAATTTGCTGTCAAGCGCCTTTGTCATACAATCTGCGAGCATCTTCTTGGTCTCCACGTATTGCAGGTCCACGATCTCCTTTGCGACGAGGTCGCGTGAGTAGTGGCACCTGATGTCGATGTCCTTGGTCCGCCAGGAGATGACATCATCCTGTGCCATTTTCATGGCACTCTTGTTGTCTATGCGGACCTCTCCTCTAGCTTCCGTTTGTGGCACTTTCATCTCGGCAAGCAAATTGCGTAGCCACTGTGTCTCCTTGCATGCTTTTGACAGAGCGATGTTCTGTGCCTCAGCGGTACAGAGGGAGACATAGTCTTACTTTCTGCTTGCCCAAGAGACTGCACCACCGTTCAAGAGGCACACAAAGCCCGAGGTGGACTTTTTGTCATCCATTCTTCCTCCCTAGTCGGCGTCTGTGTAGCACACCAGCCGCAGCGGGTCAGATCCCTCTTGGCCTCTAAACTAGAGTACCATGTGTCTTGTCTTCTATAGATAGCGCATGATGCGCTTGACTGCTTGCCATTGCTGTGGCCCTGGATTGGCCACAAACCTGCTCACTTGTCCCACAGCATAGCAAATGTCACGGAGTGTTCCTACCATGGCAAACATGAGGCTGCCAACAACAGACTGGTAGGGAATGTTCTCCATCCCACGCTGTTTTGCTTCCGAGCTGGGGCTCACGGAGGAGGAGAGCTTGATGTCTGTTGTCATGGGTGTGCTGATGAGCTTGCAGTCCTCCATGTTGTAGCGCTTGAGGACCTCCATGATGTACTTGGTCTGGTTGAGCTCGATGGTGCTTGCTGCTCGATTGCGGTGGACGGCTATCCCGAGGTAATACTCGAGCGGACCCATGTCCTTCATCTTCAACCTGTTGCTGAGATCTGTCTTCACCTTGTTCAACAGCTGGACTGATGACGAGCAGATGATCAGGTCATCCACGTACAGTGCAACCAGCATCAAGCCTTGCTCATCCTCCCGCGCATAGACACTAGGGTCATTCTGGCAGTGCGTGAAGGTGAGCCCGGCCATGAAGCCGTCCATCTCCTTGTACCACACCGCACTTGGGGCCTGTTTAAGCCCGTAGAGTGCTTTGACCAGTTTGTAAACCTTACCCTCTGGAGCTTTCACTCCCTCGGGCACTTCCATCAGCACTTCTTTGTCTAGCTTCCCGTAGAGAAAAGCTGTCTTGACGTCCATCTGGTGGACCTCCAGATCTTTTGCAGCAGCGATTCCCAACATGGATCTGATGGAGGCAAAGGTGACGACAGGCGTGAAGGTCTCCTCGTACTCTGAGCCTGCACGCTGGGAAAACCCTCTCGCCACAACTGTTGCCTTGTACTTGTCGATAGTACCATCCTGCTTGAACTTTTTTCTTTGTACCCACTTTGACCCCACCACGTGCGTGTTTGGGTGCCTGTCCACTAGGACCCATGTTCCGTTCTCTTCAATGGATGCGAGTTCGCTATCCACTGCCTCCTTCCACTCGGCCGCATCTGGTATGTTCATAGCCTCCATTACGGTCACAGGCTCTCCCTCAGCCAAGCATGACCAGTTGAGTCCGGTCCATTCCGCACTCTCAGCATCATTCTTGGGCGGAGGTTTCTTCTGGCGTGTACTACGCTAGAGTGTCACTGGTGGTGCTTCAAGGCTTAGTTGCTTCTGTTGCTCCTCTGCTGCCAGTGATCCGTTGTCTGAAGAAGAGCCACCGGCCTCAGAGTTTGAATCAGAGGCCTCAGACGACTCAGACTCAGTGTCAGAGTCCGTCGCTGTGTCAGCCTGCATAGCCACTCTCCCTGTAGCACCATCCTTCATTGGCACCATCTTTCAGTTCTCAGGTGCCTGATCACCTCACTCGAGCAACACAACCCACCCTCCTGATTTGGGAGCATGGACAGGATCCAGCGACTCTCCCTTACCGAGCATCCTTTCTTCAAACTCGACATCTCGGCTCCTCATGAGCTTTCAAGCCGCTTGGTCCCACAGCCTATACGCCTTGTGTGCAGTGTCGTATCTGACCATTACACACTTGCAAGTGCATGCATCAAGCTTGCCACTTCCTTCTCCTGCTTGGACCTTTGCCCAGGCAGTACAGCCAAAGACCCTCAAGTGTGAGGCATCTGGCTTCTTCCCTGACCAAGCCTCTTGTGGCATCCAGAGCTGCTTTTCTTGCTGCTTCTTACCACGCCTTCCAAGCGCGGATGCCGGAGTGAGATTCACAAGGTAGCAAGCAGTTCTTGGAGCTTCAGCCCAGAAGCAAGGTGGGAGTTTGGCATCAAAGAGCATGCTTCGTGTCATGCCGAGGATAGTCTGGTTCATCCGCTCGGCAACACCGTTACTCTGGGGGGTGTAAGGCATGGTGGTCTGGTGGTTGATGTCGTGTTGGCTCAACCAGCCTTTGCACGCCTCATACTCACCACCGTTATCCGTGCGTAGTGCCTTGACCTTCTTGCTTTTCTGTCGCTCCACCATCGCGACAAACTCTTGCAGCTTCTCCTTGACCTCTCCCTTTGTCTTGAGGAAGTAGATCCACATCTTGCGACTGTGGTCATCGATGAAGGTCAAGAAATACTTGATGCCGCCGTTCGAAGGAGTGCGGAATCGTCCGCACACATCAGAGTGAATCAGGACCAAGATTGCTGCCGCACGTTGCCCATTACGCTAAAACGGCTTTCTCTTTGCCTTGCCTTCGAGGCATGGCTCACACAACTTCTTGTACTTTCCCTCATCTTTGGCCTTGCATCCCTCCATACCATGAACCACTTCGTGCTGCTGCATAGCTTGCAGTGTACTGTCAGCCACATGGCCGAACAGCCTGTGCCAGAGCTCAACATCTGTGTCTTTGGTTAAGTTGGCCGCCATGGTGACAGTCTGTGGTGCTACATCAGGCTTTGGAGACTTGGGCTATTCAACCGCTGCATATCCCTCATTTTTACTCTCAAGGGGCTTGGTCTGCAGCACGTAGAGCCCATCAACTCTTGGGACCTGTGCGACAAGACTCTCCTTGGGATAGGAGATCTTGTTGTCCTTGTTCATGACAATCACGGCCTCCTCCTCCTCCGTGAAGATGACCGTCATGTCGTGGTCCGTGATTTTGGACACCGTTGGGAGGTTTGCCGCACAAGACGGCATGTAGACGACGTTCTCTAGCTTCAAGTCTTTTTCAGCACCGTTCACATTGATGCTGATCAACTTATCTCCCTCGCCTTGCGCATGGACAAGGCTGCCATTGGCACACCTGAAGCGACGTTCAGTGTCCCCAATGGAGATGAACCCATCCTTCTCCCTTGAAGAGTGGTGGTTCATACCAGAGTCGAGCCCCTAGGCTCCACGCTTGAGCAGTGCCACTCCCTTCGTTGTCGACACGCTCTCAGCCATCATGTTTGTCAACTCCTTCTTATCCTTTCCTTTGCCCTCCTTTCTACCACCATGATCTTCGTCTTCCTTCTTGGGAGCCCTACACTCCCGTGCCCAATGTCCACGCTTGCCACAGTTAAGGCACTTCCCAGGACGCTTTGAACCCTTTACACCACCCCTTTGCCCGTTCCTCCACCGCCACCGCTTCCGCTGCCGCTCTGACCAGAAGATGAGTTGTTGCCACGACCACCGTACTATGCAGCATAGGCTGAAATGTTAGCCTCACTACCGCTGCAGCGCATGGCCTCATTGCGCACGTACTCGGACACTGCCTCATACGTCAAATCCTCCTCCTTCCAACCGCCAAAGACGGTGATCAGAGGACCCCAGCTTTCAGGTAGTGCCATGAGGAGGATCATAGCCTGCATGTTGGTGTCGATTTCCCAGTTCATTTGGGTCACTTGCTGCAGCAGTCCTTCAAACCGCAACAGGAAGTCCAGAATCAACTCTCCCTCACTCACCCTGATCGAAATCAACTTTTGAAGGATGAAGAGGCGATTTGCGAGAGTCGTTGATTGGTATACACGCGCAAGCTTCTCATAAGCCTTTGATGCATGCGTTATACTTTGGAGGTGGATATGTTGTGACTCATGCACTGATGTCACAAGAATCGCAAGCGCCATGACATTTTTGACACTCCACGCTTCATATCCAGCATCTGTTTTTGGAGGTTCAACCTCTTCTCCAAGGAACATCTTCAAGTAGCCACGCACCCTCATGACAATCTCAAATTGCCTTTTCCACAAGGGAAAACGTATCCCTGTGAACTTTGACATCCCATTTTTGACTTGCTCAAGAGTGAGCGTCATGGGTGTCGTCATACTGCTTCTCTGCTTCGTTGAGGCCGATGTAGGCTGATGTAGGTTATTGTCTGGTACCGGTTTAGAAGGTGCAGATCTGTTGCTTACCCCTTAGCCGTTGATCACCTACAAACAGAGAAGAACGCACACTAGCGAACCCAGGGTCGTCCCTCCAAGGGCAGAGCTTATCCTAACTAGGGCCCAAGGGTCGTACCTCCAAGGGAAGAGCTTATCCTTGGCCCTTGTTCGCAAAGTGCCAGCACCCGCCGTTGGAGCTGATGGACAGATGGAACAAATGGAGCTGATGGAGCTAATGTGTGCTGCAAGACAGAGAGGGTGAGAGAGTGCACAGAAGCGTGCCTTACAACTAGTTAGTGTGGGCCCATAACCCTTTGTCAACCTGCCTGAGGCGACGGTCTAGAAAACGAGTTCCGACACAATGGTTCCCGCCGACCGCTCTTGGTTTTTCAACCAAGAGGAGATATCACCTTGAGAGCCAAGGTTCCACAATGAGCAGTTCATAGGAATCACTTCCTTGCACTTTGTCCTTAGGACCTGGTCACTTTCGCGCGAGGAGCAAACTCCTAGGACTTAGACTAACCAATGCTTCTTTAGTGTCTGTCTTTGGTGGACAACTCTGTTAGGAGTCTCAAACATAAGAACTGTACTCAATGACAGGCAACTGACAAGTTCTTATAGTCCTAGAGCCAGCCTCTAGCCTAGGCGTGCAGTGGGTCCTTGGATGAGCCACTTTGGGGGCAATCTGGATTGCATCATCCCCCCTGCCTACATGGCACTCCTTGTGACCGCCAGGTGGCGCCAACCACCAGGAAGGACCTTAGAATGTTCTAAGATGTCTCTTAGAGCCTTCCTGTCCCCCTCTTGGTCACAAAGAAAATTCGTCAGGCTGGGATTTGACCCAATGACCTCTTGCTCAAGAGACTAACTTTGGAACGTCTAATCCACAAGGCGTTTTCCTAGGTATTGTTTGCTGGCTATACTATCCAGTTTAGACCAAGGGGACTTACTCCAAAGGAGCAGTGCATGTCTTGTCTATCTGGACCAGACTTTGGGGACTTACTCCAAGGGAGCAGTGCATGCGTAGTCTGTCTTGTGTCTGTCCAAATTTCAGCTATGGACAAGGAGCATATCAAGTCAACAGACCACACTAGATAAGGAGTCCCTGTGACAACACTATGACGGAAGGCATGGGAGGAGCCTAGGACCCAATCACAACTGCTGCAATGCTAGTGGAGGAGGCAACCGCTCAGGATTTAGAGGAAGAATCGACAAAAGAGGTGGTGGTGGTTGCAGCAGTACTAAGGCACTCCTCACGCTGGCAAGGCATGGTGTTAAAGACACAAGACTCATCTGTGTGTGATGGACAGGTGTACCATCCATGACTCTGCTGGCCAACATTGTGACAGACAAGAGAGCTTTCATGGGAGGATTTGTTATCTGATGACAGTTGGATCTTCCCCTTCCCCCTCTTCCTACCTCATCCCTTTCCGCAGCCAGAACCACACATGGCTTTGGTGGCACCAAGATTCCTCAATGACGGGGATGTTGGAAAGTCCGAGTTGATTGCTGCCAATGCTTCCGTATCTCCACGTTGTAGGTGGGCATCCTGAATCGCATCCTCCCATGTTCGGACTTGGAAGTAGAACCAAGGCATGAGAGTGTCATGGGACGCCATTGCCCCTAGAATCTCAAGGTCGAAGTCGGCAAAGATCTTTGCATAGTCGGAAGTTACGACATTCTTCATGGCAAGGGTAACCCAGTCTCGGCAAGCCAATGAAGAAGGGCTCGAGGCCGGTGCGATCACTCTCTAGTACCAAAGCAATGGGCCACAGTCACACAACCTTTGTCAAACAACTACTCGTGGATGGAGGAATCGTACTTGAGGGTGTAGTAGGGCATAAGACCCTTACCCTAAGCCCACATGCAAAATAGTAGCAGCTAGGATGGAAAATTTCCCACTTCAAGGTGGGATGTTGTCTCAAAATCCTTTGGCTTACTTTTCATACTGGCTTAACCACATATCGACCCTGAAGCATAGGAGAAATGCTATTGTTGTTGCTATTGCTGCTGATGGGCTACTGTTAAGGCTATGGTAGAGACCGTGAGACCAGGCTGGCCAAGGAGAAGTGTCTGAATGGGTGTGGCCTTCTGAGGAAACTGAAATGTGGCTAGGAGTTTACGCAAGTAATCAACCTGGTGTTGAAGAGCGATGACAATGTGAAAAGGTGATGTTGCGCTAGCAGAAGTGGACGTACCACCAATGGCACCAGGTCCGGCCATGGTAGCGGACGATAGACACTACAACTACAACTGTGTCTCGTACTGAGGGACCATGAAATTTGTCAAACGATTTCACAAGCATAGGCGCCATGCTTGTAAACATAGGCATCATACTTGTAAGCATACACATCATACTTGTAAGCATAGGCTGCTATTGTGATCGCCGCTGCAATCACCACCGCAGATATACTAATACATCCACACAATAATACTAAAAGTGTTGCAATTGCGATCGCTTTGAGCTGTTGTTGCTGCTAACATTAGTGCCATGGCTACTACTTCTACTTCTGTTGCTACTACAACCCCTATTGTTATTGGTGCCACTGTGGCTGCAGCATTGCTGCAACAATTGCTACATGCTACTCGAGTTGCTAAATGGTGCTCCTACTATTGCGATGGTGTTGTTGCTGCCCCGGTACTGTTGCTGCTACTATATCTACTGCGTTGCAAGCAGCAAGCGAGGGAGCGAGTGTGAGTCAGGGATTTTCTTTCTTTTCTTTTCTTGCTTCTCTGGTTTCTCGGTGTGGCTGTGCTAACTCTGTAACTGCTGACGTGGCTGTACATACTAGGAAAGGTACGTTGGGTACATATGGAGGGGAGAAAACATATGAAAAAAGGCAAGCAGTCGGGACACTTCCCTGCTTTGTTGCGATGCCGCCGCAACGTGAATCGACTCAGCCATCGGCGTTGTGCCATTTTGCATTGGCTGGGTGAACGCCTACGCTACCACCGACATGCAATCCATGCTTCAAAAAATAATTGGTAATGTTTTCCCCGTGTTGGGAGTGTTTTGAAGCAATCATCAGGCAAGGCTCACTCTGTCGGAGAAGATCCGCCAAAGTTTCCCTTTTACTCGCACGTATGGGGGCTCTAACAACATTGGCTGGCACGTGTGTCCTGTTATTGCTACTCAGTGGGATGCATCCATTACGCTATGGCTGTGATACCAAAGTTGCAAGAATGTTGTGCTATTCTCGACAAGACTGTTTTCTGCAGCCTCATGTACTTGGACTCAAGTGAGTGAGTTAGCACCTGAGCAGTGCTGCTTGATCAACGGGTCTATTCCGAATGGTTGGGCTCAGTCCACGCGGGTGCCGACGAGGCTCCAAGCAATACATTCGCATGGGTGGCCTCAACAACTGTACCTCTCAGTCTCACCGCTGACCTATACATTCTTTTCACTTTATGTGAGTTCTTTCCTACCAACCATGGTGTGTGTCCTCTCCCTCGATCCCCAGTGCTCCCTCACACCTCCTCTCACTCCCTCCCTCACTTCCTCTTGATGATGTGCCAAGATTTTGTCTTGCTGAATTTCACGGGAGGAGGGGGGTGATGAGATAAGTAGAAGTAATGAACATCGTAGAGTCCATTCCATGCTACAAGCCAATCCATGTTTTAGGCTTGCATCAAGCTGAAAATGAACTTGAATGAATCGGACAGCGCCACTAGTCCTTGTGGACTTGTTGGCCACAGGAGATAGGGAAACTCTATTGGAATGCTAGGCTAATTCTTCTGTAGACGTATTGCAAAACTTCAAAGATTTTTTGTACGCGAGCAATTTGCAAAACGTCAAAGTAGAAATGATTTCATTGTGGATGTCTTGGCCATGGAAGAGGGGGAAGCTCTCCTGGCATGCCACTAGGGCCGGAGGGTTTTTGAAACATTGGGAAGACTGGTGGATTGAGTGGGTGTGGATGTACCTAAGCTGAAGTCCCTAGGTATTATCCATGCAAAACTCACCCTCTTTTGCCTCCATGTAGTCCCATGAGCAGAAATCTGGTCACTGAAGTTGCTTGTACCCTAGCACTTCCTTCACAACTTTAGTAGCTAAAGGTGTTTGTCCCCTTCATTGATGATGTATAGGAGGCATGTCTTAGCTTCATCCATGTTGTTTCAGCAGTGGAGGTTATGCGAGAGGGTGATCTCCATCCACTAGCATACCAGCAGCTCCAACTTCCATCCTAGCATGTGGGGGCTATACTTTTTGGAATGGCCACCAGACTGGCCCTCACGCACGTCTGCTTGACAACATCACGGATCCCTGCAATGGGCACTCTTTCATCCCCCTCACTTATTGCAGGGAAGGAGACCTGCTCTACGATACTGTTTTCGCTTCGAAGCTTGTGCACATTATCAATGAACTCAAAGAGGCCTCCTCTTTCTTGCAGGGGATGAATCATCCACTAGGCTGCCAGGAGCGGTGCATCATTGTCACCCCTCAATGGATACCATTGCTCTCTGGTCAGCCAGGGTCATTCAATTGGAAGCTTCAACAGTCCAATGTGTGGAAGAATGGGTAGACCACTAATGTGATGAAGGTATGTGCGCCTCATCAAAGGTGCAATGAAGTTTTTGCGGATCCCATGCATACTGCATACTAGAAATCATAAGTCTACAAGAGAATCCATGCTCAACTTCTGGATCTTTTGAGTTGAGGAAATCACCATGGGTGCTCACGGATGGAATTCTGGCCTACAAGTGTAGCTGTAAATGGACCTTCTACTAGCGTACATGGAGACACTCTGGTTGCTACAGTGCATCCTGGAACTAGTCGTCGTTCCACGGACACATATCACTCAAGTCGACCACGCAGCCTAGTAAGAGATCACTTGAGAGATTTGTGAACAAGAGGATTGTATGTGTGAACATTTTTGCAGCAGCCTTGGGTGGAGGGAGGGTTGCTGCCAATTTCAAATCTCACGGACAGTAATCTCAGCACTTGATACCAAAGGCTTGAAAGTTGTGAGATGAGGGTGAGTTAGGGTAGAGGGAGGGGAAGGATTTTTTGGGCGCAAAAAGATGAGGACATGACTAATTATGAAACCCGAATCTAGTAAGAAGGATTTTGACTGCCAAATGTTGAGCTATATCACTTATGATTGCTTCCTCTTAAATAATGACACCCATCCCCTCATGCATCCCTTTATCCAAGCATTGGTTCCTCTGAAAGGAGATCACCTTGGATTATGTCTTCTCCTGCCCGCTCTCATCCTTCTCCCGAGCATGCCAGCATGCTTTATTATATGTGCTCGAGTCACTCCCCATCTTTTTTCAAAATTTATCCATGCTCGATTGTTTGTACCTTGCACTCCAAGATTCGCACAATATCTCATAACACAAGGCCTCATTTATCTTCCAACTACAATGGAATTCCTCCTCTCTCCACTCTAGAAATAGAAGCTTGTGTTTTTTTTCCATCTCTTCCATTGCAACTTCAAATGTAGCCCCTGCCCCCTATGACCGGTGGCTAACGTAAAACTCTTACCTTTGTGAGTGGAAATACTTCCGCCATCTGTCTCCAAGACACACATAATTTCATGTTCCCTCATTGCATCCAAATATTTTTTTTCTTATTTTATTGGCTTGCTTCAGTGATCAGGTAGCCTCCTCTCTCTAGTCAGAAACAACAAGGGGCAAAAATGGACACGATTACGTCAAGGTGACGATCGGGGGCCAAAAACGGAAAACATACAAGTCTTGTTCACGTCTCATATTGGGGCTACAGAGACGGTCATAGTTCTCCACCGGCTGGTCGTGTCTACCTGCCCGAGGATCGCGCAGCGGAGGTCCGTAGCACCACTCGCTCATCGGACGACTCAGTCGGGGCCGTATTGGAATCGGACGGCTTCTTTGAACCGGCTAACTGTTGCCGTGCAGGCCTGGACGCCGGTTCGCCGGCAGCGAAACGTATATTTACTCCGCAGAAGCGGTCGATCGAGACCAAAATCTGACCCTCCACCCGAGACTGCACACCTTGCTCTCTCTCCACTCTCGACGTAGGCTGCGGTCGCTGACGAGCGAGTAAATCGAGCCTGTCTGCCAAGCGCTCTGTGTGGCAAGGGCGGCGTTTGGGGCTCTCTCAGCGTCCTCTGATCTGGGCTGCGTTGTCCTCAGCCGGAGTCTCCACTCTGAGCGGCAGCCCGCGCTCGACGCCACCGCAGCACTGCACGTGGGCTCACAATTTGCGCAGGTGCTGTCTTTAAGAGGGGGGGTTGACACCGCTGCTGGCTCCAGGCCAGTGGGAGAGTCGCAGGGAAGGAGGGCCAGGAAGCTGTCCCAAGGCCTGAGCTGTCAGGTCCAGCAGAGCCGATCTGATAGAGCCCCCCTCACGCTTCCCCACCCACCACCGCCACCGTCGTTCTGCAACGGCGCCATCAGGCGCAGGCCGAGCTCGCTCCGGCACGAGTGAAGAGACGGGCAGTGGGCGGCAATGGCGTCGGTGACGAAGCTGTACCTGTACGTGATTAACGACGTGATTGAGAAAGTGCGGGAGGAGTTCAAGAGCGAAGGCATCGACGACGACGCACTGCAAGAGCTACAGCAGGTCCGTCCCCACTTTCGCCCGTTCGTCCATACGTTTGTGCGTCCCATCCGTCCGTCCATCCATCTGTCCCACCGTCCTTGCATCCGTCCGTCCGCCAGCCCCTCCGTCCGTCCGACCGTCAGTCCTTCCCTCCTTTCGTCCGTCCGCCCATCCCTTCGTCCGTGCGCCTGATCCTGATGTGCATGCATTATTTTTGCCGCGTACCTGTGGTGATCGTAGTCATGATGTAGTTTGAAGTGCTGTGGAGAGGTAAGGTGTGAGATCGGAAAGATGGAAAGACGGAAAGGTGCTCTTTGCCCCGACGGAAAGACAGATCCGGGCAGAGACCAGCCTCCAAAGGGAAGTGAGACGGCACGGGCCTGGAGGGAACGGAGTGAAAGTAGAGGGCGGGAGATAAGATGAAGGGCAAGGGGAAGGTAGAAGGTCACATGGATGACGCACATTCTGTTTTTGTTTGGAGCTTGCTGGACGGCGCAGTAGGTTTCTTGAGTGAAGCAGAGCCGCAGAAGAAGCTTGGCACAATCCTACTGAGTTTTTGTGCGTTTTTCTTTTTTCTTTTCTTTCTTCCTCACAGCTATGGGAGCAGAAGCTGTTTCAGACAGGCGTCGTGCCGCCTCTCGCTGGTACACCTGCCGCAGCAGCGGCAGCGCAGGCAGCAGCGGAGGCAGAAGCA
This sequence comes from Penium margaritaceum, assembly GCA_023375785.1. Lineage (NCBI taxonomy): Eukaryota > Viridiplantae > Streptophyta > Zygnematophyceae > Desmidiales > Peniaceae > Penium > Penium margaritaceum. The sequence continues at coordinate 11,500 of SZWC01030716.1, read as the reverse complement.
GCGGCAGCAGCTGCAGCTGCCGCTGCGGCCGCAGCAGCAGAGGCGAAGGCAGAAGCACTCAGACAGCCTCAAGCAGCGGGCACAGTAGCGGGAGTTGCTGCCTTTGCGCCGGCATCGGACGAGGCCGTTGCAGCAGCTGCAGCGGCAGCGGCTGCAGCGTCGACAGGCGCAGCAGCGACGGTTGGTGAGGAGAGGTTGCAAGGAGGTGGTTTGGGTGCTGAGGAGGACGGTGGAAACGGCCGGGGCGGGGGAGGGCTGAGCGGCGGAGGAGATGGCAACGTGTTCCCTCTGGGGGATTTGAACGAGCCTTTGGACGACGCAGAGGAGAACCAGCACCTGTCACTGGCAGAGGTGAGGCTTGCGCTCCGTCCATCAGGCTTGGCGTTCTGTTTATGAGTGGATGAGAGATGGTGCGGTGGTTTCTTTAGTAACGTTGGTTTGGCAGCCACTGGAGGAGAGGTGAGGTGTTGCTGCATCAACTTGTTGCTTTCAATTGCTGCTTGAATCTGAGGCCTGAAGTTACTGCTGGACTTTGGCGCCTTAACTTGCTCCGTAGATTTGTTGTCTGAACTTGCTGCCTCAATTTGCTTTCCCGACTTGCTGCTTGATTTTGCTGTCTCCGCTTGCTTACTGCCTTTTCTTAAAACCAATTCTCCACCTTTTTGTTGTGCCTCTGAGCTTTGTAGCGATCGACCATGGCTTATTGTTGCTTTTTCTTGTTGAGGTGTTGGAAAAATGTGTTGCACCATTTCTCTCCCAGGCGGAAGGTGGTGATGGTGTAGACAGATAGTGACGATGGTGTAAACGCATAGTGACGATGGTGTACACAGATAGTGACGATGGTGTACACAGATAGTGACGATGGTGTACACAGATAGTGACGATGGTGTAGACAGATAGTGACGATGGTGTACACAGATAGTGCCGATGGTGTACACAGATAGTGACGATGGTGTACACAGATAGTGACGATGGTGTACACAGATAGTGACGATGGTGTAGACAGATAGTGACGATGGTGTACACAGATAGTGCCGATGGTGTACACAGATAGTGACGATGGTGTACACAGATAGTGACGATGGTGTAGACAGATAGTGACGATGGTGTACACAGATAGTGCCGATGGTGTACACAGATAGTGACGATGGTGTACACAGATAGTGACGATGGTGTAGACAGATAGTGACGATGGTGTACACAGATAGTGCCGATGGTGTACACAGATAGTGACGATGGTGTAGACAGAATCTGCTGATGGTGCAGACAGATATTCAATGTGTAGCCATCCTGCGTCAGTGCTGTGTTGAGTGCGCACATGACCATGCTGCTGAGGATTTTGGCACTTGGCTGATCGGGTGCAGGCTGCAGGACAAGGAATGTTTGGCGAAGCGGCAGCAGGAGGAGGAGGAGCGAATCTGTATGGGAGGCCTGCGCCCTTCATGGTGAGTGTGGTGAAGTTCGCTTGTGCAGGTGTCACTCGGTGCATGTGTCACTCGGTGCATGTGTCACTCGGTGCATGTGTCACTCGGTGCATGTGTCACTCGGTGCATGTGTCACTCGGTGCATGTGTCACTCGGTGCATGTGTCACTCGGTGCATGTGTCACTCAGTGCATGTGTCACTC
>SZWC01030711.1:7372-18130 GCA_023375785.1 Penium margaritaceum | reverse complement strand
TATGTGTATGTGTATGTGTATGTGTATGTGTATGTGTATGTGTATGTGTATGTGTATGTGTATGTGTATGTGTATGTGTATGTGTATGTGTATGTGAATGTGAATGTGTATGTGTATGTGTATGTGTATGTATATATGTATATGTATATGTATATGTATACGTATATGTATATGTATATGTGTATGTATATTTATATGTTTATGTATATGTATATGTATGTGTACATGAATATGTTGATGTATATATGTATGCATGTGTATCTAGATATGTTCATGAACATGTCAGTGATATACTAGTCATATGTAGCGAGAAAGGCACTTTTTAACAATTTCTTTCCTGTTGCGATCTCGTGTCGTCCATGTCTTTTCGGGGTTTGGTTTACGGGGCAACGGGGCATGGTGGGGGGTTGGGTGGGGGGGGGGTAGTGGGGTCTTCGGCAACAACTCTTGACTGTATTGGAAGTTTAGGAAAGTCGTTTAAGCCTTTTTTTTCAGCTGGCCGATCTGCTTTGCTCGGTTGAGGCTTACAAGCAGGGAACAGACGAGGGATTTTCTTGTTTGTTCGGTGATTCTGCATGAACGAACGATGAGGTCCTTCCAGGCCTTCGCGGACGTCGTCATCTGTAAACCTAAGGCCTCGACATTGTGCTATAAGAATAGGAGTTATTTAGCCACATGTATTGTAATGGAGGGGTTTAGAGGAAACTTATCAAGTAATTGGGCCTACCTTGAGATAAGGGTTTAGAAGGGGGATCATGAAGTTATTTTCGTCAGAATGGGGGCGTCTCAGTTTGGGTCGGCTTAAAAGGGGTTGATCGGGAGTTGAGCCGATTGGGCTGATGTGAGTTGCATTTCGTGTCTTAACAGATTTTCGACCTGTCTGGCCCCCCGACAGTTTAGGTCAAATCGATGGGAATGCGTCAGAGCGCCAGGAGTCTCGACTCGGCATTACTGGTTGCCTCAGATTTCGACGGTTGTTTTGTAAGGCAGCATCGCGGCTCCAGCTAGCTTTTGCCGATTACAAAGTGACTCATAGGAAGAAGTTTCGAACCCACTCATTCAAACCCCTGCCGTTCCAGGACTGCAGGTCTCGGCCCTGTCACGATGTGTGTGTGGACGGTGAGTAGACTGCCAGCTCATTTAAACAATCCCAAAGTTCAGTTTCCCGGTGCTTAATTCCCTAGTTAAGCCCATGAACCAAAAGATGAAAATTATCAGATGCCGTTTAACAAGGCTTCGCCACACCATGCCGGTGCAGCCGCAACGTGTATCGGTTCTGGAGGAACTCGCGGTTCGGTCTTCCGTTGCCTCAGCTTAGCGACAGTGGGAAAAGTTTCCTCGGTAGAAATTGCTGTGGCAAACCTCAACACTCGCGCCATGTGTTCGACATCCAGGGAACCAAAAGCAAGTTTACAAAACTACTGTCGGTTGTGGTCCGACTTTGCGGCCATCCTCAGGTTCCCGACCAAAAGCATCTCACTTACATGTTACCCAAGTCGGTCGTTGCCATTTCCAAGTCGCGTGGCATTTAGAAGTTGTGGTTCGTAATGATGTGGGAGGGCTTTTGCTTTTTCTTCGCGGTCATTTGAACAGCAGGATCGTTTTCTTAAAACGAAGTCTTGAAATGCGATTCAGGTGAGCCGCACATTCTTCTGCACATGGCCGTTCAATTTAAGCACTTAGTCAGTACGTTGTTTACGATAAATTTTATTTTCGGCACTTATATCGTCGGCCCAGTATGACACGGAATCGAAAATCCACGACGCGGGAGTCAGGCCTGAAATACACCGCTTTTCTCAGCGGAACTTTCCTGAATTACCCCTAAATGGCCTCATCCGTTGCCCATGCGGCCATTTATGGGCGATTCAAGCAAGAGCCATTTCACACCCCTAATGATGCTTGAAGAGAACAGGGAAACCACGCGATGAGGTCAAGGGCGCCCATGTCAATATGTCGCCGGCGGAGGGGTGCAACGGCAGGTCGGCGACGTGCTGCAAGTTGCCGTGCAAAGCACGCGACTCGGTCCGAACATCCTCGCCGTCGGCTCCCGCAAAGCTGCTGTGCTATCAATGAAAATAGTTTTTTGCGGGCAGACGGAGAGGACGCACGGAGCTCTCCGTCAACCTCCGCGGACGCCTAGAAAAATTAGATGCCAGCGTTGACCAGCCGCACCCCTGAACCTTGGCGATGCGCTCGTACCTCCCTCCTCACCGTCCCCCCTCCCCCCCCCCCCCCCCCCCCCCCCCCCCCCCCCTCCCCCCCCACCTGCCCCACCACCACAGTGATGCGCTTGTTTGTGCCGGCCGGTCTTAAGTGCGCTGGTTGACCTGTACGGGGAAATTTTCGACTCATCCGGTCAGGCGTTTTTTGGTCTCTTTCCGCTTGCTTCGATCCATCACTTTCTCCGTCTACCCTGTCCGCGGCTGACACGTGGCCTGGTGCAAACGACCGCACGGCGCGAACCTTCTGCACTTGCGACGTGCCCCGACCGATCGGTGCCGGGCCACGTGCAACGTTGTCCGAGGGCCCCTGTAAGGAGAGCGGTTCCTTCCCATCGCTCCTTCGACCCTCGCCTGCCGTTTTTTCTGCCGCCCAAGATCGCCCCGCCATTGCTCGGGAGAGCACACGCCAAGGCGTTGTGATGGTGATGGCTCAGTCGCCGAGGGGAACGGTGCAGGGAGGGGGTTGAGAGCTCAGCGGTTGATAACCTCCACGAGCGACAATCGTCTTCCGATCCCTGGGCTAAACTCCACAACCCTCTCGTCCACCTCCCACTGTGCAGTGGACGACTAGCGGAACGAGCCACAAGCGCTGCGTTTGGTTTCCTGTCTGGCTCTTGGTTTCCTTCCACATGTTTCCCTGAAGGTGTTCAGCGCACGTCTTTGAAAATCACGTCCTCGTGGGACTCTGGGTGTGTCCTTATCGGCCCCAGAGTTGAGCCGAGTGGTGGACTCTGTTAAGAACCGGACTTCGAGAAGGAGGAGGAGGAGGAGGAACAGGAGGAGAAGGAGGAGGAGGAGCAGTAGGAGGAGCAGGGGAGGAGGAGGAGGAGGAGNTGAAGGTGTTCAGCGCACGTCTTTGAAAATCACGTCCTCGTGGGACTCTGGGTGTGTCCTTATCGGCCCCAGAGTTGAGCCGAGTGGTGGACTCTGTTAAGAACCGGACTTCGAGAAGGAGGAGGAGGAGGAGGAGGAGGAGGAGGAGGGGATTAGAGCCTCTTGCTGCCATACAGGGGCACGTGAAAAGCACGAGGTGAGGGAGGCGTCCAGCCGGAAAGCTGCGGTTAATGGCTGAGGTAGGAGAGAGCGATGGAAGCGAAAGCCTGCTGCGCCGGCAGCAGGCTGCCACTTCGACGCTGTGGTCTGCTGCGCTCACCGGCGGGGAGAAGGAGCGGCGGCGCCCACGGCCGCCGCAGCCGCTTCTGCTCCACCCAACGCTGCTGCTTCTGTGTCTGCTCACTCCGCTGCCGTCGGCGCTGGCCTATGGAAAAGCGTCAGGGGCTCCAAGGAGGTACCCAGCAGCAGCGACCACTTTCGCCGGCGCAGAAGGTAATGGGCGATTTTTTCATCTGACTCCCTGGCCACATCGGCACGGTGGAATGCGCTGTGTGTCACAGAAGGGTGATACTTTGACGCTGCGGGGCACAGTAGAATGGTATTCGGGCAATGCAGGGCACATTAGGGTGCGATTCGGACGCTGCAGGGCACAATGGGGTGTAATTTGGACGCTGCAGGGCACAATAGGGTGCGATTAAGACGCTGCAGGACACAACAGGGTGCAATTAGGACGCTGCAGGACACAACAAGGCGCGATTCGGACGCTGCAGGGCACATTAGGGTGTGATTAGGACGCTTCAGGGCACATTAGGGTGTGATTAGGATGCTGCAGGGCACATTAGGGTGCAATTCGGGCGCTGCAGGGCACATTAGGGTGCGATTCGGGCGCTGCAGGGCACGGTGAGTTGGTTGGTTGCCGCGCGGCAGACTCTGACACTGGATGGCAAGGCCTACGGCGGCGTGAATGTGGCCGCGGCAGCAGCAGAGGCAGGAGGAGCAACATCTGCAGGGGCTCTGGTGAAACCTGGGGCAGCAGCAGCTGGGCCGGCAGCACCATCAGCAATAGCCGCAGCAGCAGCAGCAGCAGCAGCAGCAGCAGCATCAGCAGCGGCAGCAGCAGCAGCAGCAGCAGCGATGAGGAAGGCACCAGCTGCAGCAGCGGTTAGGAGCAGCAACAGCACCAACGGGAGCAACAGCATGCGCAGCAGCGGTACCAGTAGCAGAAGCTCCAGCAGCCCCAGCAGTGACACCAGTGACAACAGTAGTTGTAGCAGTGACAGCAGTGGTAGCACCGCCAAAGGCGATGGCTCATGCAATAGCAGTAATACGAGCACCGGCATCAGGAGTGGCAGCAGCACCAGCAGCAGCAGCAGCAGCAGCGGCAATAGCAGCAACAGCAGTAGTAGCAGCGGCAGCAGCATCAGCAGAAGCAGGAGCAGCAGCGTCAGCCGCCGCAGCAGCAGCAGCAGCATGAGGAGCAGCAGCAGCGGCAGTATCAGGAGCAGCAGCAGAACCACCACCACCACCACCACCACCACCACCACCACCACCACCACCACCACCACCACCACCACCACCACCACCACCACCACCACCATGGGTACCATTATGAGAAGCAGCAATGGCAGCTGCAGTGGCAGCTGCTGTGCCAAGTGCCTTGGCAGCAATGGCGCCAGCGCTATCAGTGTCACTGGCAGCAGCTTTGTCAGCTATGGTTGCTGTGGCAACAGTGGCAGAAGCAGCAGCAGTGGCAGCAGCAGCAGCAGCAGCAGCAGCAGCCGCACCACCACCATCATAGGCACGATCACGAGAAGCAGTGATGGCAGCTGCAGTGGCTGTGGCAGCGGCTGTGGTAGTGGTCAGCAGTAGTGGCGGCGACTACGGCTGTGGTAATGGTCAGCAGTAGTGGCGGCGACTACGGCTGTGGTAATGGTCAGCAGTAGCGGCGGCGACTCTGGCTGTGGTGCCGGGGGGGGGGGCATGGGTGGTCCTACCTCAGCGCATGCAGAGGCAGAGGCGGGAGCTGTCACAGCTGAGTGCTGTGGTGCGAACCGCCTCAGCTGCTGCAATGCTTTGGTGTGGGAGAAGTGCAGGAGAAGGCAGGAAGGGGGGGGGGGGCGGGGGAGAAGAGGGGAGAAAGGGGGGCAGGAGGAAGGGGGGGGGGGCGGGGGAGAGGAGGGGAGAAAGGCAGGCAGAAAGCATGGCAGAGCAGCAATGGACCATGAGGGGTTTTCGAGAGCATGGAAGGCCAGATGGTGCTCACATCGGCCACAAACAGAGGCACTGGCAACAGTTGCGAATGTTATGTGATCGGCGACAGCTTTCAGTCGCTGGCACACCCGACTTCCGCAGTTGCTGCGACGTTTGCGGTGTGACCGATGTATGCGTCTGCCCTTGCTGGTCCACTCGCATGGCGCGGCGTTGCTGGTGCACTCGCATGGCGCGGCGTTGCTGGTGCACTCGCATGGCACGGCGTGCAGATCCTTTGCTGTCGACTGGGCATGATCTCTGAAACACTGTACCCGTCGTCAAGCTTTCCGTCTGGGTCGAACCCCTACCCATTGGATTGTCAGTAGATTAGAGTACAGCACGTGTCCACCGTGCCGCCTCATAGGTTAGCTTGCTGCCGTTTCTGCCGTTGCTAACATGGTTATGGCGTGCGATTTGTGTCCTGGTTGTTGTTGTGGTTGTGGTAGCTGTCATGATGGTCAGTAGCAACAGCAAGGAGGAGGACAACCATGACCCTTGCTGTTGGGGCTGCCGCAGCTGCGGCCAACTCAGCCAACACGGCCCTCGCCCATTGCCATCTGTCGTCATCGTTGTCACGGTTGCTCACATCGTCGTAGTGGTAGTTGGCGCCGGCAGCGGCTTTGTTATCGTTTACGTCGTCATTGCCATTGTTGTCTTTGTTGTCAGCGGCGTCCTCATTGCTGCCGTTCAGCGTTCGTCGTTCGTCGTTCGTCGTCGCTGTCGTCGTCGTCGTCGTCGTCGTCGTCGTCGTCGTCGTCGTCGTCGTCGTCGTCGTCGTCGTCGTCGTCGTCGTCGTCGTCGTCGTCGTCGTCGTCGTCGTCGTCGTCGTCGTCGTCGTCGTCGTTGTCGTCGTCGTTGTCGTTGTCGTCGTTGTCGTCGTTGTCGCCGTCGTCATTGTCGTCTTCACTGCTGCCGTCGTCGTCGTCGCCGCCGCTGTCGTCATCGTCGTCTCATTGTCGTCGTCGTTGTCGTCAATGTCATTGCCATCCTTGTTGACAATTCCATTGTCATTGTTGTCATGGTCATGATCATCTTGTCGCAGGTGGCAGTGCAGCTGCCACTGTCGCCACTGCTGCTGCCACTGCCGTTGCTGCTGTCGTCGATGTTGCCATTGTCTTTCTCGTTGCCACTGTTGTCGTTGTGGCCGTCGTTGCTTTTGTAGTTTGATGATGACAACCATCGTCATCCTCGCTGCGGCTGCTGTCATCACTTCTTCTTCCCAATCGCCGCGATTAGCTTCTGCTGATTTCCCACCCTGATCATGCCCACCCTGATAGCAATGGCTCACAGATGATGTTGCTAGTTACTCAACACTCATGCTCTCCTCCTCCCCCCCCCCCTCTCCTCCTCCTCCTGCTCTTTGTCACTGTTGTCGTCGCCTCCATCATCGTTGTCCTCTTCGCATGCTCATCGTCCTTGTCGTCCTCCTCGTCCTCGTCCCCGTCCTTGTCCCCGTCCTTGTCCTCGACCTCATCCTCCTCCTCCTCCTCCTCCTCCTCCTCCTCCGCCTCCTCCTCCTCATCCTCATCCTCTTCACCCTCCTCCCTCTCCTTGCACCAACTACCCTCTTCTTGTTCTCCATCCAATTCACAGAGCAAACAGGGAGAGTGCAGAAGGAAGAGCGAGGCGGCAACGGCATGCAGAGCCTTTCCGTGACTTCAGAGGGGGAGGGAGAAAGGGACAATCCACCGCCTCTGCTCCTCCCGCCGCTCCAGGGAGGCCAAGGGTTCACTCAGACGTTGCGTTCGGAAGAAGCAGTGCCGATGGAGTGGGGAGAGGAAGAGGGCAACGGAGAGCAACAGAGCGGCAGCTCGTCCGAATCTCAAGGCGAGGATGCGAGGATGGAGGGAGACATGGAGGGAGACATGGAGGGAGACATGGAGGGAGGCTTGGACTCCGACCTCCCCCCGCACGTGTGGGGAGAGGTGGACGAAGGCGACCACGCTCTCTTCGAGGAGATCTGGGACGGTGAAGGGCCGGAGGGCAGCGACGACTGGACCAATAGCCCAAGAGCAGGCGGGAGGAAACGAGGAAAGGCTGTCGAACAGAACACGACCGCAAAGGCCGTTCTCCTCAGGCTGTTGGCGGGAGCGACTAGTCTGCCTGCATGCCACGACGACGAGATTGAGCGGAGTTTGAGTGACAAGCTGCAAATCTGCCACATTCCCCTGGAGGATGCAGAGGAGGAGGAGGGCGAGGGAGACGAGGGAGGAGGAGGAGAAGGAGAGAGTTTGGATGTGGGAGTACGACGAGAAGGTGGTCTTCTGGCCAATCAGACGCAAGTAGTGGAGCCTCTTCATCGCCGGTCGCTGTACGTCGTCTCCACTCCATGTTGCCCACCTCTTCAGCCCCTTATTGTTTCCGTTTTGCTGCCCTCTGTTCACCCCTCTTCTTCCCTTCCGTCCCATTGACTTCCGCTCTCCTGCTTGCCCGTCCCTGCATCTCTTTTCATCGAAGTATCTAATCTTTCCCTGCCTCTGTGTCTCCACCCCTCAATCATTTCTCCCGAGTGCCACAATCCATGTCTGACCTACTTTTTTCTACTCTACGCTCACCCTCGCTGCTTCTGCACCAGAGTGCCTCGCTCTGTTCTGCTCGCCTTCCCTGCATGTGTAGGATTGAAGTTTCTTAAAGCGTTGCAAAGCGGCCTTTAAGGAATTTTAATCGCTCTGTTCTGCTCTCCTTCACTGCACGTGCCGGAGTCGGGCCATTTCCGGTACAGCACGATGCACTCTCTGTTCAAGAGTGCACTATTCCCTTTCGACACGTCTAATGTCCTCGTCCCCCTCTCTCTGCCTTCACACCACTAGCTCAGCTTCCTCCCTCAAATCTCTTCGTGTTCCCCCTCTCCTTCACCCCTCCTCCTTTGTTCCCTCCCCCCCTCCCCCCCTCCATCCAGACCCCCATGCCTCTTCTTCCCACCAAGGCGCTGCTGGTGCCGCCTGCTGCAAAGGGGGGGTTGCAAATGGGTGCTTGCAGGGTGGGGGCAGGTGCATGCCAGAATGAATGGATGGCCGCGGGCAAAGTCTAATGCCGTTTGGCATCGTGTACAAGGCACCACCACCACACCACCACCGCACTGTCAGAACCTGCCATGACTGACCATCACTGCCACCATCACTGCAACTGCCTCTGTCACCGCCACCGCCACCGCCACCGCCACCGCCACCGCCACTGCCACCGCCACCGCCACCGCCACCGCCACCGCCACCACCACCACCACCACCACAAGTGCTGTCACAGTCACTGTCACTGTCACTGTCACCGTCACTGCCACTGCTACTGCTTCCGCCACGGTCACTGGCCACCGCCAGTGCCACAGCCACCGCAATCACCGTCGCCGTCACTGCCACCTCCACTGTCACCACCACTCCCGCAGCACAGCCAAGGCCATGGCCACCGCCACCGCCACCGCTCCGGCCATCGCCACCGTCACTGCCACCACCATTTTTGCAGTCACCACCACCGTCACTGCCACCACAACCGCCACCGTCACCGTCACCGACACCGACGCCGTCACAGTCACCGTCACCGCCACCGTCACTGTCACCGTCACCGTCACCATCACCGTCACCGTCACCGTCACCATCATCACCATAAACTGGACCAAAATCATCAGTGTTGATGTCAACAGCTGACGTTGCCTTGCATCATCGGACTTTGTTTCATGTCATCATTTCTCCTCGCACCCCACACCCGCGTTGCCAGTGCTCCAGGCCGGCGCCCATCCATGAGCTGTGACTGTTGCTGATGCAAACTAGTCCTCTCATTCGCCGTTTGCCTCCCACATCCTCTGTACGCATACAGTTGCCCCTTGTCTCGTCCTCCTCGTCGTGCACCACATGAACTCGCAGGCCATGCTGCAGGTCGGGCCCCATCCACGCGCTCGGACTGCCGCTGGCGCATGTTAGTCCTCTTGTTCGCCGTTTGCCTCTCACATCCTTCGTGCGCAGACAGTCTGTTGTCCCTGTCTCTTTCTCCTCCTCGTGCACCGCACACGCTCGCCGGCCGTGCTGCATGTTGGCGACGATCCAGGCGGTGCAGGTGCCGCTGGGGCAGACTTTAGTCCTCTTTTCCGCCCTTTTCCTCCCTCTTGTCTCCTGACTCTTTCTCCTCCTTGCGCACCACACACATTCGCCGGCCATGCCGCACGTGCTCGTCGGTCGTGCTGCAGGTCGGCGCCGATCCAGGCGGTGCAGGTGCCGCTGGTGTTCCAGTCCACGACGGGGCACTTGGCGCGCGTCCTTCGGATGTACGGCCGCAGAGCCAAGTGCCGCAAGCCGATGCAGAGGGCGCTGTGGGCGGTGGGCCGAGCGCGCGTGCTGCTGAAGAGGAAGGACCGCAGCAACGCGCTCGTCCGCATCGACCAGGCGAGGCGCATCATCACGGTATGTGAGCTTATAAACTATCATCGCGGTGCATGAGCTTATAAATCATCATCGCTGTGCGTGAGCTTATAAATCATCATCACGGTGCGTGAGCTTGTAAATCATCATCGCGGTGCGTGAGCTTATAAATCATCATCACGGTGCGTGAGCTTGTAAATCATCATCGCGGTGCGTGAGCTTATAAATCATCATCGCGGTGCGTGAGCTTATAAATCATCATCGCGGTGCGTGAGCTTATAAATCATCATCGCGGTGCGTGAGCTTATAAATCATCATCGCGGTGCGTGAGCTTATAAATCATCATCACGGTGCATGAGCTGCTCGTTACAGTTATTTGACACGTTGTGAGAGAAGCGTTGAATTGAATCAGAGAGCGCCTGTATGGAAGCAAAGGGGGAGCGCTCCTTAACTTCCTGACATGTGGTGCAAAGAGTCCAAGGAAATCTGTTTTTGTCTGAATGGAGGCAGGTGAGGCGCATCATTGCACAGTGCGTGAGTGCTTCACTCTCTGTGGTGTTTGGTGGAGGCTGGTTTGTGACGTTTGGAGGCGTTTGTGACGTTTGGAGGTGTCTGTGACGTTTGGAGGTGTCTGTGACGTTTGGAGGCGTTTGTGACGTTTGGAGGTGTCTGTGACGTTTGGAGGTGTCCGTGACGTTCCACATCCTCTGCGACATGATGAGTGGTGCTGCTCGTTCCAAAGTCGTTGCAGGTGCAGGAGTGGTGCTGCTGATGTCCTTAGCAAGACGCTGGTGCTGTTGCTGAATTGCTCGAAAGAAAGACACTGGTAGTGGTGGTGGTGGTGGTGGTGGTGGTGGTGGTGGTGCTGCTGCTGCTGCTGCTGCTGGTGGTGGTGCTGCTGCTGGTGGTGGTGGTGGTTCAATGTGTGGAGGAGTGTGAGGTGTAATGTGTGGAGTGTGAGGTGTGATGTGTGGAGGAGAGTGAGGTGTAATGTGTGGAGGAGTGTGAGGTGTAATGTGTGGAGGAGTGTGAGGTGTAATGTGTGGAGGAGTGTGAGGTGTAATGTGTGGAGGAGTGTGAGGTGTAATGTGTGGAGGAGTGTGAGG
>SZWC01030709.1:0-12222 GCA_023375785.1 Penium margaritaceum | reverse complement strand
ATCTATCTATCTATCTATCTATCTATCTATCTATCTATCTTTCTATCTATCTATCTATCTATCTATCTATCTATCTATCTATCTATCTATCTATCTATCTATCTATCTATCTATCTATCTATCTTTCTATCTATCTATCTATCTATCTATCTATCTATATTTCTATCTATCTATCTATCTATCTATCTATGTATCTATCTTTCTTTCTATCTATCTATCAATTGATCGATCAATCAAATGGAATTTTTACACCATTTGATTAATTGATCGACAAAATACTATCAGGCAAACGTCTACCTACAAGGAAAATGACAGATAAATCTTTAAGAATCAATGTATTTATACCAAAAACGTGACCAATTGTTGTGTAAAAGGAAATTCCAGAAATTTGTTCACTTGAAGGAGTAATGAGAAAACCTATAGCAAAAAAGGTACCAATAAATAGAGAAAGCATATATAAAAAACGTTGTGCACCCATGTTTCTGAAACCCTTCTTACCCATTTGAATACTAGGCACAACATGTATTCTTGGAGGTGCCATAAGAAAAGAGGGTGTAACAAAGGGTTTCTATGTAAACAGAGTATTGTTTTCTTTTTTAAAAAGACAAGCCTAGATTATTTGAAGGTCCAAATATTGGGTATCGAAGAATGAGAATGCTATTGAATAATTTTAATTCCATTTACAATATTAAAAAAACTCTGGATCATTAAAAATGTATAAGTGGTCATGTAGTCTAGCGTTTCTATGAGCTTCATGAACATAGAAGGGTTCATACGGTACCATTTCAAACCATGTGGTTTACATAAGATTGTTTTATATTTTTCATCCATTTCAATTTTCATGTTCTGCATTCAGGATTGCTCTGAAAATTGATTCAATTTTTCATGTTTTTGCCACGAACAATTCTCTCTAAAAACTAATTCGGGAAAAGTTTACATACACCTCATCAACAATTATTTTCTTACTTCAAAAGTCAAACACAATAGCTGATTGGATACCACAAACGTTTTACCTCTTGTTCTATAAAACCATTAACTATGTTTGAATGAACTCGAATAAGCCTTACCTAATCAATTAAAAGATGGTTTATAATGATGCCGTGGAATTGTATTTTAATAAACATGTGGGCCTTGAACTGGTCAGTTCTACTTGTTCTAAAAGATGATAGAGGAGTTCCTTTACAAGTTTAATCCGCAACATGGTTATTGAAGAACATAGTGTTGACTTCCTTTATGACAAGTGTTCTCATATCTTCGAAATTTCCTTCTTTTTTGAGAGGGATCAAAAGAGTTTTCCAGAACCGTTCATATGAAGGACATGTTACTTTATAAATTTATTTTTTTCTTGATGTTTCTTCATCTAAGCTTTAGGAATGTTTTGGTATCTGATATTCATATTAAACACCATTGTGAAACTTTGCAAATGTAAATATTTTATTGATTTTACCTCAAAAAGATATCATTACTTCCTTAGTTCATCATTATTATGGTAGTTAATTTCCTATTTGTAACTTTTGTATTTTGATGCATGGTTTTCACCATGAGGAGAGTGTAAGTTTTTTGGTTAAATGGTTGTTTATGCATAGGTTGACATTTTAAATGCTGTATAATCCACATCACTTGCGGCAGTGAGTGTGTGTTCTATAGAGAATTAGTCTTCGTGTGTGGAGAGCGTAGTCGCAACGCAAGAATAGACTTGGAGAAGTCTAGAAGCCGAAGCTGTAAACTACAAGTTATTTAAATTGAACAGAGTATAAGGTATTTATACTGTCCGGCTGGCTAGCCGAGGCCTCAGCCTACTGCTTTCTTAGCTTGTTATAACAAGCTACTTGCACCTGAACCCAGTGCCCTACTTACACGTAATGCTTAGGGCAAGAAGTGTCCGGTCGTCGATCGTCCAAATTGACGGTCCGCCTTGGCCTAGTACGAGCCGCCGCGTTAGCTCGACATCTCATATGGTCACTGTAGATGGGTCTTGGTAGTGGATGAGGACGTTGTTTTGCTAGTGCGGATGACCGCCAGCGTTGTCGGAGGCTCGTCGTTGAAACAACCCCTTGTCGGGTGGTGTCACCATCACGCCATTCGCCGAGAGGGTGAAACGCAACTGTGCGTTACTCACCGAGAGGGTGACACGCAACCGTGCATTAGGATGCGTGAGATGTGGTATACTGGATGGAAGGTGTAATGAGCTGGTAGATTTGGCTTGTATGATATAGCCGATCTCTTCTCGAGAATGCGAAATGGACCAGCCCATTCTGGTTTAAGCTTGGGACTCCCAACTCCCATCACCTGTGGGTTAGTAGAGTTCAGCATCACCGGATCTCTCACTTGGAACTCCTCTACGGAGGGATGCTTATCAGCCTTCCGCTTCTGCTACTTCTGTTCCTTCAATAGGCATTGTCACACCATGTCCCAAGTGATGGCAAATCCTTCAGCAATCCAAAGCTCAACCAGAAGAGATGTTCACGTAGCACGGGCGGCTGGGCTAAGTGGCTTATGGCCATAAACCAACTCAAACGGTGACTTTCCTCTTGATGTTGACACCGCTAAGTTGTAGGCAATCTCTACCATTTCGAGCTTCTCCTCCCAAACTTCTCCATCCCATTGGACCATGCTCTCCAACCATTGCTTACACGTCTGGTTCGTGCGCTCCGTCTGCCCATCGCTCTGTTGGTGGTATGGCCTGGTCAGTTGGACTCACGTGCCCAGCTTCTCTATGAGATCTCTCTAGAAACGTGAAGTGAACCGTGGATCGCGATGTAAGACCACCAACTGTGACACTCCATGCAACTTAATGACATGACTGAGGAGGAGTTGAGCTTTCCCGTCTGTTGTGATAATCTCAGGACATGCAGTGAAATGTGCCATCTTGGAAAACCGGTCCACCACCACTAGCACCGTGTTTTTACCTTGATGTGTCATGGGCAACTTGCCAATGAAGTCCAGTGAGATGTCGTTCCATGGCCTCTCAAGTACAGGCTACAATTGTAGCTCCCCTGGTGGTTTGGTCCTGTGTGCTTTTATGTGTTGGCACACATCATAGAAGGTCACAAACCTCTTGCAATCAGTTGCCATCGACGAGCACTAGTATTGGCAAGCCAAGGCTTTGAACGTCTTGTCGAAAGCAAAGTGACCCGAGTGATGGGTGTCATGTACCTCCTTCAGCAAAAAATGCTTCAATGGCGCATACTCCGGCACAACATTCCTCCGCTTGTGCCCCCTTCGCCAATATACTCTATTCCACGTGGCGTCTTTCAGCGCAACACATGTAAAGTCACTGTCCACGCGATAGGCTTGCTTGAATAGGCTATGCATGACTGGAGATCCCATCACCACCTGTGAACTCATTGTCCACGCAATAGGCATGCTTGAATAAGCCTCTACAACAGAGGATGTGCTGGGTTCACCTTCGTAGGCTTGTACGGGATATTGTAGTCAAAAGTCCCTTCCAAGAACTCCATCTAGCGAGTTTGACGACGACTGAGATTCGGCTTCATCTTCAGGTACTTCAGGGCATAGTGATGCGTAAATACCACACAGTGTCGTGACTTGAGGTAACACCTCGAGTGCTTGAACGCATGGATCATAGTCAGCATCTCCTTCTCATGGATTACGTAATTCAGCTCCGCCCCTCACAACTTGCAATACGCATACTGAATCGGCTGCACACCCTTCTGTGATCCTGCATTAACATTGCCCCAATGGCATAGTCGCTTGCGTCCATCGCCATGACGTACTCTTTGGATGAAATCGGATACACCAAAACCAAATGGTCACACATTGCAACCTTGAGCCCCTCAAAGCTCTTCTGATCTTGATCACCCCATTCCCACTAGTGATCCTTCCTTAGCAGTTGAGACAGCGACACACCCTTCACTGTGTACCCCGAGATGAATTTTCGGTAGTAGTAAACAAACCCCAGGAATGCCTGGATACCACGCACTCACTTTGGTGCCGATCATTGCTTCACTGCTTCCACCTTCTTTGGGTCCATGCAGAGGCCCTTGTCGCTCACCATGTGCTCAAGGAACTCCACCTCTCTTTTTTCAAACTCACACTTTGAGAGTTTTGCGAGTTGCTTCTCTTTGTGAAGAGTGTCCAACACCTGCCGATGATGTTGCTCATGATATTTGCGAGTTCGGGAGTAGATGAGGATGTTGTCAAGGAACACAACCACCAACTACTGTAAGTGATGGTGAAAGATCCTGTTCATAAGGCTCATGAAAGTTGCAAGAGCGTTAGTCAACCCAAACAGCATCATGAGGTACTCAAAATGGTCGTACCGCGTCTGAAACGTAGTCTTCTCCACATCCCGCTTTGCAATTTGGATCTGATTGTACCTCGAGCGCAAGTCAATCTTGCTTCATTCTTCCGCTCCCCTCATTTGGTCATACAGCTCCTCGACCCTCGGCAGCGGATACCGGTTCTTTATTGTTATGTTGATCAATGCGCGATAGTTCACACACATCCGCGTCTCCCTTGTCTTTTTCTTCACAACGAGGATTGGTGCAGCGTAGGGTGACATCGACGCTTTGATGAACCCTTGCTAGGTCAACTCCTCTAACTGCTTCTTCAGCTCGTAATCCCTCATGCGATAAGCACCCTGCACCATTGGAGTTGCTCTCGGACCCAGATCAATCTTATGGTCGATGACGTGCTTCGGTGGTTAAACCTTTTTCAACTCAGCATGAAACATGTCATAGTAAGTGTATAACACTCCCTTGATTCTTTCTAACAGCTTTACTGCAGATGCTTTCAACTGCTCGCCATTTTGATGCTTTATCTCTGCTGCCATCACTTCCACCTCTTCACTCGTTGCCAATTGTCGCACCCATAGAAGGTACACTTGGTCCCCTTTGCACTTACTGTGTTTTAGCTGCACGTAACTCAACTACAACACGTTCTCTACCTTGGTGTCCTGCTCTACCCAGAACAGCAAAACGATTTGCTCCGCGCATTTCTTCACTTTCACCTAGCTGCGCACCCTATCCACAACGGGAATCCACTGGTGCAGCCTGTCATGCCCGAAAAGGGCATTGTAGGTGTCCATCGGACACGTGCAAAAGCTCACATCGTACGGTAGCTTGCCTAGTCAGATCCTCAGAGGCTTCAGAGGCAGTCCGCACTCCAACTCCCTTTATACCAACTTGGCCGTAGTTGGCTTCCCAAGTAGCCATGCAAGCACCAACCTCTTTGCAAGCTCGTCGCTGAAGAATGAGTGCGAGGCGCCGCAATCCAACAATGCTTTTATCTTTCAGGGAGTCTGGTGCACCTTGTTGTGTGCAGAACAAACAAATAATTTTTCGGCTTTCAAGAGGATCCCAAGAACGCTCTCACTTCCTTAGCTCCGTAACAATACACTTGGCAGCTCCATAGTTGTGGAAGGACCTTTGCGGCTAGTGTTCACCGATGCTGACAAAGCTTTCCTTTCAGTTGGTCGTCCGCTACTCACTGCTAGTTGTCATTTCCCTACTACTTCTTCTTGTAGTTCTTCTTGTGGTGCTTAGACTTCCTTTAGATCCGACACTTCCCACTACGCAGCATGCTGTGCTTCTGGCCTCCTTACACAACGTCGATCTCCCTGGGGTTAGCTTGTTCGTACTGTGCTTGACACTGAAAATTGTCCTGCCTCTCACGGAAACCCCCTCGATGATAGTGTAGCACGTCATTGTGCTCAATAGTGGCCACCATCGCCTACAACTCCGTGATTCCACTGGGTGTTGGGGTGCGTTGAATTTTTGTCTTTAAGATGACATGGTACTTGTCTACCCTCTTTCGCTTGCTCATGTCATCGATCTCCAAACACAACGCCAAGAAACAACGTGTGTACTTCTACACAAAGCTGATTTGCTCCAGTTGCTTAACCTTGTTGAGTGCAACCATAGAGGCGTTCACTAGATCAAAGCAATCCCTGATGGCTTGCTCCTATGTCGTCGACATGTGCGCTTAATTTTACTTCGCACCTGGCTGCCACAACACGGCATGTTGCAGTGATGCGTTCCCACCTCCACCTTGAGTGGCCACCATATTGAGCTGCCTCCACCACTCCAATTCTGTTGCGTGTAGTAGTGTTAGTATGAATGAAACACGCACAGCATTGTCCTCTGCAGGGTGACCTAGGGCACCAAAGTAGTTGTTCATCGCAAACAACCACGTCTAAACACTTGCTCCCTTAGGGGGATTGAATGCTTCCGGAGCCTTTGGCTTTGGTCTCGTTGGAAAACTTGACCGGGCCGCCCGAACATGTCCAGTGCTGCTCCCATCCTCTAGGTCAGCCATCTTTCGATAATGCCGCTCGTTCTCCAACTTTAGGGCTCCTTGCTGCCTTATAATCTGTTGCAAGGCCTACTTCATGGTTGAAGATGAATTTTAGCCCTCGGAGATCCTTCATAAAAATTTGACAGTGTCTTGGCAGCAATTGAATCAACTTCGGCAGCAATTCAGCAGTTTGAAATGAGAATCTGGTGTCTTCAAAGTGCTTGGGAAGTATCCGTGGTCTCTCGCGCATGGATGGTAGGCCGTGTGGACACTCTAGAAATGTAGGAAGTTTTCAAGAGGCTGGCTTGTGCATTAGCTTTGAAATCTGTTCCAGCCATCTCCCTCTCGATAAGCCTCGACGCTGTTTGGCGTAGTCTGTGCCTTTCTTCCTTAACGTTTTGCGAGCTCTAGCAACAATTCCACCCAATGCATGGCATTAGCTTTGTTGCTAGATGTGAGTGTGTGCTCTTTGAAGAATTAGTCTTGATGTGTGAAGAGTATAGTCGCAGCGGATAAAAAGACTTGGAGAAGCTTGGAAGCAAGAGTTATAAAATACAGGTTAATGAGATTAAACTGAGTATAGGGTAATTATAGAGTTCGGTTGGCAAGCCCAAGCCTTAGCCTACTGCTTTCCTAGCTTGCTATAAAAAGCTATGCGCACTTGAAATTGGTGCCCTTGTTAAACCTAATGCTTAGGGTGAAAAGCGTTCGGTTGTCTAGATCGACGGTTTGCCTTGACCCAGCACGAGCTGCCGTAGTAGCTGGACTTCTCGTACGGTTGCCGCGGATGGGTCTCGTCGGTGGGTGCGATCCCCGTTTGGATAGCACCGATGACCGCTTCCGTTGACGGAGGCTCGTTGTCAAAAAAACCCCTTGGCGAGTGGCATCACCATCACGCCACTTGCCGAGAGGGTGACACGCAAGTGTGCATTGCGTGTCTAGAACGTGCCCGCGAGGTTTCCTGCGAAGCCCTTCTCAATAACGGCGTGATGCTCACGTCAATGCTCGCTCCTCCACCTCACTCTTGGCAGAACGATCGCATTGGTGGTCGAGCAGAGGTGAGCTCCATTGCTTGCACGATTTTCGAAAGTCCAAAAATGGCCAGCATGCCACCAAAACTCGGACTAGCCCGGAGTATGTCAAAAAACTCAGGGGCACCTTGTTACAGCGGTGCATGGAGCAGAATGGACAAGAAAGTAGAGAGAGTCACATATTCGTGCATTATTGCTATAGATTAGAAGTTTCAAGTTTTTTGGGAGTTCTTATATCAATGAAATTAAAAGTGGCAGTACTCTCATCTAACCTCACTAGTAAAATGCACTAAGTCGAGCTTCGGTAAAAGTAAAAGGAAGTGACTTCTTTGTTTTAGAAGAACTCTTATCAGAAACTAAACTTACAGTTTGCACTTTCAATAGTGGAGGAAAACAAAGCCACCATTGATCACATCAAGCAAATTCTATCATTTTCTTCTAAGATATGTTTTTCTAAGAAGAGCAAGTCAAGTACATGTCTAAGAAACTATGTAAGCCAGAGAAAAGAATGAATAAATGTTGGTAGAATTTCTCATATGTAAGACATTGAAACTATGCTTGCAAATTTTATGATTTGGTGTTAGCAATGAGAAAATTCCCTAAAATATGTAAAGATTGAACCAAACTTGAGCTGTTGAAGATATCAATGGATCGATTTTCTTGAATGGACCTAAATGACACTATGATGTATCGACATGGAAAAAACTTACAAATGTTGTAAGTCCAGAAAAAACATCATGGTTAGGATCATTATGCTTGGTATCTAGAAAAAATCATAATTTGATCAACGTTTCTCATAGTTTCTACAAACAATGATCCAAGAGAAACAAAGCCAATGTATTTTCGATGCTCCATATCAGCAAGTCACCAAATACATGCTATGAATTGGCTCTTATTATAGGAATTTTATGACATATGACAATATAGATGTTTACAAGAGTAATGTAATCAAGAGGCTTGCAAAGTAGAACCAGTGGCAAATGATATAAATTCCATGTGCAACTAGTGAGAAACATGTGTTTAGTGTCAACACCATAAGTGGAGACAAATGAAACCCTTGGGTTTGTTTTGATTGATACCCATAATTTGAGCCATGGTTGGACATCTCTAAGGATTTTATGACAATTTGATTTGTCATGCAAGAACGATTCATTGCAATTACTATTGTTTTATGACTCTTATGAAAACTTTTACTCTTTATCTAAGCATTACCAACAATATCCACCACGGAAACATAACAATTATTCCTCGAATGAGGTATCCACCTAAAGAGCGTGTGCTCTTCAATGTCAAGCAGTACATATGTAACGTTCACCAATAGATTTTGACGAGATCTCATGAGTTCCTATATTTGCCAGATTTCATAATCATGAGATTTTCATTGTCATAGTGACGGGTAAAAAAATGAACAAATCAGTCTATTGAACAACTACTCAAAGTTTTTGGCAAGCCACTTGGCAATAATATGATGGTTAACTTTAAGATTCTTGCACTTAAATACTACTCCATGACTTTTACAACAAGGGCGAGAGCTCTTTTGAGTTGGTTTGTAGCAAAATTCACGTAGCTCCAGTAAGATGAGATAGTTCAAGTATAAAACATGTCATGGACCATGAAAAGTTAGAATTCCATTCATATGAGATCAGGTACATCACTCGTTTGCAAAGACAAAAGCAAGTATGAAGCAAGGAATGGACAAAAATGTGACAGGCACAAAAAATAAAGCTCGATGATTAAGTCTTCCTCTACTCATTGAATGTTAAGTTATAATGTAAATATTATACATAACTAAATCTCAAGTGTTTAGGAATCTTTGCCTTTGAAAAGATGCTTATTCCTTTCTTTACCAACCTTTCATGGAAGCTTGGGTATATTGGGGTTTTTCTATGTTGAAAGACAACTTTACCAAGACCTCAACAAGCAGTTGCGTGACAGAGATGGTCCTCCTCCACCGCTTATTGAAGTTGGCAAGGTTTATAAAGAATAAAGTTGAAGATATCCTTGGAAAATAATCTTCTAAATGCGGAAGGCTTAAAATGTATTACATAACACTATCAATCAATATGTTTATGTTGGAAACTTCAATGCTTTAAATGGTATCTTTTCTACCATCATTGACCTTCATTTTTAAACGTATCCTTAAAATTTCAATGTATGCGCCAAAAATTTCAGATACTTTTCATTGAATTCCCATTACGACACATTACACATGACTCAAATGTTATGTTGTCCACAATCCTTTCCTATTTTTCACCAATGTTGTTTTCTAAATCACATTGATACTTCTCTTATCCTAAAATTCAGGAGCATCCCTGGTTTCCTTTTCAGAGCTTCGTCTATAAAACCAAGAAAATGGAAAAATATTTTTTTAGGTAGTAGAAATGGTTCTTAAATCCAGAGACAACAAACCTGTACCACGTTTGGTTGTTCTTGTCCTTCAGTGAGAACATGCTTTCGTAAAGCAGGAACACTAAAATTGTACATGCCATTGAATATCTCATCTATTCGCTTGGCTTTGATCCGATATGTGCCTGCCGTCTAACATTAATGGGAGGCATTTTCGATCTTGCTTTCGCACATTCTTCGCTGACGACAAACCCACATAAATGCTTCCATCCAGACTATTATGGTTGAACCTTCGAAGAAACATGAAGTGACGAAAGACGGATTCAAGGTTGTCTCAACAGATATCCTCGGGTTTCGCGTGCAGCGCCGTACACTTTCCGGGATCAGCTTGGGTAAGGCTGGATACGTCGCCAATATTTCATCGCGACGGGTTGTGAAGGACTTGCCCCATGTCCGCGCGTCAGTCGATGTACCGACTAAGATCTGAGGCTGCTTGAACGTGCCGTCCATCCGGACGTGTCCCAAGTGAGAGCGAATAAGACTGTCTTTTCCATTGGTCCAACCAAATCGTCTCAAACGGGTCAAGCATTCCGATTGGTCGACAGACGCAGTTTCGCTTCATGAGTTGATGGATGCAAAAGCTGCTCCGAATAAAGATTTCCATCGGTCATCCGGACTGGGCCTACGCATGAGGGCAAAGCTAGCTTTCCGAGAGACGGTTAATGCGGACAGTCGAATTTGACCTTTTTTCACGACGGTCCACGATTATTGTTTCTCAGTTTTGGTAAGGAATGATCGACTTGCTCTTCTGCGTTTGGCCAGTCCGGATGGCCCAAGGTTAGCTGACTCGCGACCGATTTTGAATCAACGATTCAGAGAGCGAAAGTTATCTAGTCACGCCAATGATGGTTGCCAATTCTTCACAACATGTTCAATACACCAATGTGCAACCGATCCTTATTCAATTCCCTTAGGGACGCGTCCGGATAAACCGCTTTCTTAACCGAGCGCTGATCTGCGAAGCAGCATCTGCTGCTGCGAGGACAAGAGCGAGTCCTTCACAACGTCATCGAGTGCGCATATTGGCGACGTATCCAGCCTTACTTAACTCAAAACCCAAGCATAGATTCATCTTCATTTCGCGCCAACGTGCGCGTGAGCCCAACACGAGATTCTCCATATGAAAATCCAATGAAAAAATCTTCTGTGCTCGAAAGGCCTATTTTCATAAAGCATGACAATGTTCAATGCATATGAACGAAAACAGTTCTGTATTATCACATTGATGAAACATGAGACATAACCAACAAGTAACAGATACAATAGGATAAAAAAACATATTAAATTATGTGATAATTTGAATGTGCAAAATACAGGTAGAGTAATTCTAGTCATAGAAATGATGAATAGGACATGCATGTGTCAAATGATACATTGATAGATATGTTCAAATCATCTTTTTCCATGTATTTTGGATGTTTTAAGAAAACATAAATTCATTCATGATCCCTACAAGTTTCATGTCATGATCCATATGTGCCAAAGCATGATGTGCTTACATCCTTAAAATAATCATCTAATCATATCCCAATGTACACATTCACATAACCATTTCAAGTTATAAAAACAAGATCAACAACTTCGACTCAATACACAGCCATTCAGTCAATTTTCAAGGGTTAAAATATCCGCATGAGTATTGTTCCCACATTTGTATGCAAATTTGCATTATTGATACTTAGGACCATATCCATGAGAAGGTGTATGCTTGTATCCATGGTCATAATGTCTATTTGCATGCATACCAAAATCCATATCATTCAATTTCGTCATGTAAATAGATATGGTCATCTATAGCATTTATAGATATAGATAGTGTGATGGATGTACGTATCAATTTATGCTTGCATGAATAATTCAATACAAATGAAGATGTGATGAAGATGTAGGAGTGGATGTTTATGCACATATTAACATACATACATCACTTTAAATATACATACATGTATATATATACGCATCAAAACAAATAAAAATATAGATATATATTTAAATAGATGCTTACAAGGTTGAATATAGATATGTATAGATAGATATGCATGTGTGAAAACATATAAAGAGAGATATGGATAAAGATGAAGATCTAGATGAAGATTTAGATGAAGATGTGGATATAGATAGAGATATAGATAAATATGCAGATGAAGATGTAGATATAGATATGAATATAAGGTTGTAAAAATATATACATTAATATGGAATAAGATATAGATCTAGATAAAGATAAAGATATAGTTATGGATATAGATATGGATAAAGATATAGATAAAGATATAGTTGTAGAGATAGATATTGGTATAGATATAGATATAGATATAGATATAGATATAGATATAGATATAGATATAGATATAGATATAGATATAGATATAGATATAGATATAGATATAGATATAGATGTAGATATAGATATTGATACAGATATAGATATAGATATAAATATAGATATAGATATAGATATAGATATAGATATAGATATAGATATAGATATAGATATAGATATAGATATAGATATAGATATAGATAT
>SZWC01030707.1:2500-7500 GCA_023375785.1 Penium margaritaceum | reverse complement strand
TCCCCGGCGTGGGGCCCCTCGCTGCTGCTGCTGCTGTGGAGGCTGTGGCTGCGACGGCTGCTGCTGCGCCGGCGGCTGCTGGCGCGGGTGCTGGGGAAGGCCGGGCAGACGGAGCGGGCTCAAATCAGCACACCAGGACTGCAGACGGCTGCACTGGAAGGAGATTGGGGCCAGGTCCGCCACCGGCGTGAGCCCGAGCCTGCCAAGGCGGACCGGGAAACGCGCCAGATGCTCCGCGTGGAGGACCGCCCGACCCTCCCGGTACGTCTGGACCCCGTCCAGGCGTAGCAATCTGCGGAGGCAGAGGCCGAAACGGTCGTCGAAGGACTGGAGGCGGTGGACCCACCAGGCAGAGGGAGGGGTGAGGCGAGTAAGATGCTGGAGACGCTGCGTGACGCACTCCCGGAGGATGCTGAAGGCCGCCTGCGCATCGGGAAGATCGACGAGCATGTCCAGCATGGCCTCCACCTGCTGCACCGCCGTATCCAGCCGGGCCCTGCAGAACTCCGCCGTGCCAATGGGTGCACAAAGGACTCCCATCCCCTCCACCACTCGCCGAACTGAGGACAAGCCAGCTGGTACCACATCGCCGGCCGGTAGGAAGAGCTCGCACTTCGGGGGCTGGACCTCCAACCCTATCGCTGCGAAGCCCTGCCGGAGGGATCCAAACCCTGTCTCCGAGAGGGACGCCGGACCCAGCAGATACGTGTCATCTTGATACGCAAAGACCCTGCCAACTCCCTCGATCGCGCCCTGGGCGGCCTGTAGGGTAGACTGTTGCGCCAACGCGTACAAGAATGGGCCGAGAGGGTCCCCCTGACGGACGCCTCTCTCTGAGCGCACGACACACGGCTGCGTCCCGCCCTGGTAGTAGAGGTCCAATGGCTCAGCATACACCAAGGCTAGGGCAGGGACTAGGCGCTCAAACCCTCACTGTCGGACTGCCTCAAACAGCGCCGCACGCTCCATGGAGTTGAATGCGCTGCGGACGTCGATGCTGAGAATACCCTTGTCCGGATAGAGACTCAGCTGCTCGGAGATGGTGTGCACAATAGTGTCCATGCCCGTCGGCGCCCCCACACCCTGCTACAACGGGGCCAGCGCTTGTTGCATCTCCTGGTGCCCCGTCGACACAATCCAGCGCGCCACCAGGCACCAAATGGCCTCTCCGACCGCGATCAGACGCACACCTCCATCCGGCTTGGCGAAGGCAATGAGCTTGCTGGCCGCGAGGAAGCGTCGGGCAGTCGGGTGAAACTGGCCGTGGCAGATGAACGCCAGCAGTCGTGTGAAGAGTCAGGTGAGGTGCTCATCTCCAATCACCGCCTGGCGGAGGTGGTCAAGGGTAAGGCCACAAGGTCCGGCGGCGGACCCACGACTGCAGTCCAAGAGGGCACTCCGAACACCGTCTGCGTCCAGAAACGCAGCCGGGGCACGACGAGTAGACTTCGCCACCCAGGCTGGGATCGGCTGCTGCGCTGGTGGGTGCTTGGCCTGAAGCTGCGCTGGGACGGCAGGCCCCGGAGGTGCCAGAGAGGAGGAAGAGTCGAGGGCATCCACCGCGCGGGCGGTGTTGCCCCGGCGGAACTTGGTCACAGCCCGTTGAAGCCGTTGCTCTGCAGCCTCCTCACGGTGGTGGCGCAACGAGCACAAAGGGGGTGGCCGTCCAGCCGGGCGCATGTGCAAAACCTCCTCGCTCCACAACGCCTGCCAATCGCCTGTCTCAAAGCGTGAAACCAGATAATGGACCCAGTCCGCATCAGAGCCCGTGCGATGCTGCGGCCGCACGTGGAGGATGAGGCTGGGAAGCGCCAGGAGGAGCGGGCCCGCAGCGTCCCGAGGATGAACCGCAAAGGGAGCAAGGGGGATGCGCAGAACTGTGCAGACCGCATCAACGGCTCCAGAAGGAATACGCGAGAAGACGAAGGGCGGCAGAACAACAACTCCAAAGAGCTGGCCCCAGTCCTGGCCCTCTGCCCAGCGCCACAGGCACTCCCAACGGCCATCCTCCTCCTCTCTGGCCTCCCTCGCGAGGCCTTCATCACGAACGTGCTACTGCTGGTGGAGCGGATGCTGATGCAGGACGGGGTCCACCTTCTGATGCTGCTGCTGCTGGACACTGCGCCGCTGCGGCCCGGGCCGAAACTGCTGCTGCTGCTGCTGCTGCGGGCTGGACGGGCGAGGCTGTTGCTACCGCCGTAGCGGGTCCTGCCGGAGCTGCTGCTGGTGCTGCTGCTGCTGCTGCTGCTGCTGCGAGGGCTGTTGTCGCTGCTGGCGCTGCTGCTGCGGCCGGGGCTGACGCTCTGATGGCGGGCGATGCTGCTACTGCTGCCGCCGCCACTGAGTGGGCAAAACGTCTCCCTCGGCACCAGCGCCACTCTCCGCCGCACAGGGAGGCGGCGGGAGAGCCAGGGGCCACTAAGGCAGCACCGGGGCCTAGTGCCCGCCAGCAAAGGCCCCCTCCTGCTGCGAAGGCGGCGGTGGCGGGGCGTGATTTGCAGCAGCTCCAGGAGGCGTGAGCGCATCGCGGGCAAGAGACACACGCTCGTGGCGCGTCGCAAGATAGCGGCGCCGTCGGGATGCGCGAGCCGCCTGTTGGGACTCCCGTTGCTCACGCCGACGACGCCACTCTACCTGCCACTCCTGTGGGGTGAATACGTGCTCTGGATCCACTAATCTGCCATGAGCATGCCACTCCGCGATACAATTCGCTCGCTCTCGCGCCTCCGCTGCTGCCTCTGTGCTGGCTCGGACAGGCCAGTCTGCGGGCACCGGCGGTGGGGCCTCCATGTCGGAGCGGAGGCTCTGCTCTCCATGGATGGCCGCGTCGATGCACCAACGCGGGTGACGGAGATTCCAATGGCGTCGCAGAGCCCGGCGGCTGCGACCGGCATAGACGCAGCCAAACCAAGGATACCTCCAAGGCAACCCTCGCGTCCCTGGGCCACCTTGAGGGGTCGGTATACGGCCCGGCGACCACGGGGGAGAGGCTGCACTGGCATCCATGGCGGCAGCACGTCCCGGAGGAGGGGACCACGGTACCAATGCCAGAGGCGCCGAGTCAGGTGGGGCTGGGGAAATCGGAGGAGTAGCTCCACTGCCGCTGGTGACTGCCGCCTGTCCGCCAGGCGCTAGACGAGTGGACAACGCGTCGTCGGGGCCTGCCGACAAGACGGGTAGCGCAGAAGGCCGACGCCGGCGTCGGCAGGCATGCTTGACCCGAGCACGGCCCGGCCCGGTCATGGTCGCCGATGGGTGGGCCCGAGGCGGGCGGCTTGCGGGCGACTCCTGGGCACCCGGCTCCGACACGAGCTCCACATCAGCCTGCTCCTGCTCCTCCAACTCCTCAGGATCATCAAGGGGTGGGGTCGAGCACCGGCGCCCGCGAAGGTCATCACCATCATCGCCGCCGGCGCCTACTGCACCTCCAGCTCCCCCAGGTGTCACAGAAGGTCGCCCACCACTCGCGGATCGTGTCTGCCGAACACTAGTCCCGGAGGTAGATGGGCGTGGGCCCAAGGACTGGGACTGTCGGCCGCCCTGACGCCCCTGGCCCGCAGCACCAGGAGCCGGAGACACCAACGCTGAGGCCTCCGGTGCCGGCGCGGCAAGCACAACCTGCACAGCCGGGACGTCCACCGGGCTCGCGAGGGGCTTGCCTGCCGGGGGAAGCGCTAACGGCAAGGCCTGAGGCACCTCGTGCGCGTCGGCAGGGGCGACCTCATCTGCTGCCTCCATGACCACCTCCTGCCCTGGGTCGCTGCTGCTCGACGTATCTGGAGCAGCAGGGTCAGGCGCCAGCCCGTCCGCATGCGCCGGCAGCGTAGAAACGTGCGCCGCTAACCCCAGGACCTGGTGGTGAAGATGTGCAAGGGCTCCGTGACAACGCTCTTGATCCTGCAACTCCTGGAGCGCATGGCCCTCAAGAAGAGCCTGGAGCCTGCGCACCGCCACTGCGACCTCATCGACCCGCGGGTCAAGACCTGGCGATGAGCTCGCTTGGGCGGCAAAGTCGCTGCGAAGGACAGCCGCCTGCAGGTGAAGTTTGGCGAGCGCCTCCTGAACGGACGCATGCTGCTGGTGGAGGGCGGAGAGGTGCTGGCCGATGTGGGAGTCGTAGCGGAGGAAGAGACTGCGGAGCCGCTCATGAGTGTCGGCCTGTAGTGCTGCACACTTGCCCTCCAAGTCGGCACAGAGGTGAGAGAGGAGGGCGTCGAGCTCCGCGGCGGAGACTGCCGCGCGGTGGGGCTGCAGCTGCGGCAGCGGCTGCTGTGGCTGCTGCGGTGGCTGCTGTTGTTGTGGCCGATGCTGCTACTGCTGCTGCTGCTGCTGTTGTGGCCGCTGCTGCTGCTGCTGCTGTGGCTGCTGCTGCGGCTCCGGCCGGACATGGTGCTGGCGCTGCTGATCCCGGAGGAGCTGCTGGAGCTGCAACTGCAGGCCCTCCAGCTGCTGCTGCTGGCGATGCTGCAACTCCTGTAAGTGCCACAGATGGAGGAGCTGTCCCTCCTGGTGCCACGACTGCTGCTGCCGCGTGTCCTCCTGCTGCTGCTGCTGCACCTCCTCCGCTGGCTGCTGCTGTTGCGGGACGTCCTGCCGCTGCTGCTGAGGGAACTCCGGCTGCCAGAGCCGCCTGATCTTTGGCTGCTGCTGCTGCCCCTGAGCCCCAGCCGCTGCACCCACAAGTCTCCACCTGGACGCTGAGGCCTCTCAGGCTGCGGAAGGAGGGGCCGGAGGCCCGGGGGCAAGCGGAGGCACAGAGGAGGCTGGACGACGCACCCTCTCCGCAGACGCCTGCGCGTCACAGGGCAAGGGGGCAGCGGAGCGGCACCACAGAGCCCAGCGTCCGGTTCCGCCACTGGCACCGCCTTATGCTTACAGGGGCTGGCCACACCGACGGCCGGCGGGAGGAGGCGGGGACGCTTTTCCCCGGAAAGGCGCGGCGCAACGTACTCAAGGCAGGGGGCCGTCGCCCGCTTCCGAGCCCCCCAGAGGCCAGCAGC
>SZWC01030706.1:11539-23864 GCA_023375785.1 Penium margaritaceum | reverse complement strand
TTCTTACTTACCACTATCGCGTTTCTTCGCTAGTCAAGGACTCTCCCGTCATGGCGTCTAGTGCCTTGCTTGCTTCGTGATGCACTACTTCCCTCGCTCTCCCCTAACCAGGTTCCTCTAACCTCACCCCTTTACGCATGGCGTAATGCCACCTTATCACAACACTCGTTATCACTTAAACGAGTGGCGACGCGGTCTACGTCGACCTGAGAACCCAGAAGAGCTCTTTAACAAACGTCATTCGGGTAAACGAAGTATCGTCGAACGCGCCTTTGGGTGCATCAAGGGCAAGTTTAGAATCCTAAGACAAATGGCACGATATCCTTTCAAGACGCAATGGGACATCGTCCTTGCATGTGCTGTCCTCCACAACTTCTTGATGGAGCATGATGGGCTCTACTTGGGGCCTCATGATTGTGAGGATGTCGTTGAAGAAGTGAGAGATAGTTCCGAGGACGACATAGAGACAACATATTACGATCCTAGCATGTATGACCAGCCCCTCACAACAGCACAACGGCGTGTTATGGAGGCCCAGCGTGCATCTATCACCAAGGATTTGTTCAATGCCTGGCCTAAAATGCCCTGTACTATTGAGTGATGTATGTAATTCCATTTGTTTAAGGGAAGGGTTTGGTCCATAAATGACACAAAATTGACGGCATACTATGACATGTCACAAGAGCAGTTTTGGATGGGTAATGTTTGGAGTGACAAGGAAACATAGAGGACGTAATGTCATGGACAATCTTCACATCAGAGAACTCAACATCTCCCGAAATCAAAATCAGTATAGGGAATGTTAACTTTCACACTTGTTGGACCAGCGCTACCATCCTCCTCCTCCTTTAGCTCTAAGGAAAGGAACTTAGCAGCTGCAATTAGGTTCAGCAAGAGGTACATTTTTGCCTTTGCTGCATCTTGAAGAAATAACTGACATCCTTTTGCAACCTTGATGGGATCACTTTCAAGAGCCTCAAGAAGCAGCGCGGTCTGCAACATCACCCTCCTCTACTCCCTTATCGGCTTGTTGAGCCATGAGACGACTTTTGTGTGCTAGGTTATCCAAAGACTCTGCTAGTGCAGATGAAGCAGAGGCACGCTTCCTCTTTGACGTTGTTGGTGTTGACTCTGGCGACAAAGCCTTGGACTTCCTTGATGTTGAAGATGATGGTTCTTGCACCTATAAGTGTAACGAACAATGACGAGGTAAGAGGACACAAAAAATACACACATAAAAATGAGGAAAATAAGGAAAAGAAGCAGATTGGGAAAATAGAACAAAACAAGCTAGAATAGAGTTGTGCAAGACGGTTGAAGGGGCGGATTGGAGCATGAGAGCACAAAAAAGTCACACATAAGAAGAAGGAAGATAAGGAAAAGGAGAAAAATTGTATACTGGAACAGAACAAGCTAGAATGAAGTTGGGCAAGAGGATTGAAGGGGCGGATTGGAGCATGAGACCAAGAAAAGTCACACATAAGAAGAAGGAAAACAAGGAAAAGGAGAAGACTTGAAAATTTGAACAAAACAAGGGCAAATAAAGTTGAGGAAAAGGGTTGAAGGGGCACATTGGGGCATAGTGGGACAGAAAAAGGACAACAAATCACATCTGTTGAAGGAGGACGAAGTGCATGAGGCGGATTTGGAGAGGATGGAGTTCCCTGGTCGTCTTCATCTTCATGTGGCTGACTTGTAGCAACGTCATCATCCTCGGTCTCACTCTCCTTCTCAACGTTTGCAGTGCTTTTTGCATCTTGACCCGTTGCAACCGCATTTGCAAAAAAAACATCACAATACGGCGAAAGTTCCCACCCCGTTGCAAAGTCCGCATCCCTTGGATTGTGCTTGAGGTGTTCAAGCCACTTAGGAGAGCGAGCTATTGGGCGGTTACGCAAGGCATCCCATCCACCACCCGTTTGACTCCTCAAGGTGTTGAACCGACACCATTTTTGCCTGATCTTGTTCTTACGGTCATACAGTTTTTGCACCTTGGTGAGGGGGGCTGCACGGTCCTCAAATTCCTCGTTGAAGGCCTGAAGGATGGTGTTCCATTGCGACTTCTTCCGCCTACACCCGTCAGCGGAGGCCTTGTGATTGGTGACTACGTCTGCCAACTTCTGCATCAGAAACAGGTCCTGGTCACGGATCAGCTGTAGGATTTCCTCCCGCGTCAGCTGCCTCCTCACAACAGGCAAAGCCATTGGGTTTCGTGGAGACACTTCTCTTCTAGCAGTGCACTGGTGAGGAAATCGCCTTTGGCGTCGGAACCGTTGACAAGTGTGAAATGGGGGTCGTGGACAAGCGAGAGCAAGGTAGGAATGAGGATTGTCGTTGTGAGGAGCATGTCGAGCGATGAGGCGTGGATGGAGTCGATGAAAATTTGGTAAATCGTGGAAAACATCTATCAAACGAAATGTGTGCATGGTCATTCTTCGTCATTCACGACCATCGATGGAGGAGACATTCCATTTCGTGAACACGAATTCCAAGCGAATAAAGCTTTTCACATGGAAACGGGTCTGGTTCACAAACAAACCTATGCACCGCGACATCAATGCAAGGTTGTGTTGTACAATGCATCCGGTCG
This sequence comes from Penium margaritaceum, assembly GCA_023375785.1. Taxonomy (NCBI): domain Eukaryota; kingdom Viridiplantae; phylum Streptophyta; class Zygnematophyceae; order Desmidiales; family Peniaceae; genus Penium; species Penium margaritaceum. The sequence goes on along the minus strand of SZWC01030706.1, from coordinate 21,274 downwards.
TGCTTACGAATCCGTGGAAAAATGACGAACGGATTTGGTTGAACGGCAAAATTCAACCTTATCGTTCAGTGCAACATTGTGGACTGTGGATGAAAACAATCTGGTTACGAAGTAAGAGAAGTGCCCGTGGACAGTTCCTTGGCATTGTAAGGCTTTCTAGTTCTCGACCAAACCAGGAACTACATATTAGTTTGCGAACTTTACCTGGCATGTCTGAGTTGTAGTCGCGGGAGTCTACGTGGCGTAGGGATCTCGTTATGGGAAACACAAAAAAGAAATGCAATGCATTGCTCAAGTTGACGTGGCACAGAGCAAAGCCCGTTAGCAACTTTGCTCCATAACATCTTCGAGACGGTCGTCAAGCGAACCAAACGCCCTTTCGTCTCCTTGACCGGTTTTGTGGCGACCACACGGCCAGTGTGGTCGAATCCAAACTACCCCTAAGGGTTAGTTTGGATTTGACCACACGGCCCGTGTGGTCGCCACACAAGCGGTCAAGGAGCGTAATGGACATTTGGATTGCCAGTCGGCCACACAGAAGATATTTTGGGGCAAAACTGCTTGTAGGCCTCGCATCTGGCCTCGTCTACTTATGCAATGTTAACCAGACGACCGAACTAGGATTTCGGAACAAGTTTGTAAAATGAAATGGACTGCTCGACTGATGATAGAGTGAACGTTTATCCGTATTCATGGAGAGTCAACCAAGCGATCCTCATGATGAGAAATGATTATAGGCGCCATTGACCACACAAGCATTCCAGGTCAACCGTGCCACGTCATTTGTGTGGCGACCACACGGGCCGTGTGGTCGAATCCAAACTACCCCTAAACTTTGCAAGTGAGAAGTTTTGTCATTACATGTGTGAACCACCGCACAACTGTTATCTCGAACACATCATAGACGTTGAACGGGTAGAAGATGCGTGCAGCGGGAGGGCCGGTTTGGCCCTCCTGCTGCAGGGAGGCCCGCCCTCGCAAATCGCGAGGGCTGGCCGGTGGTCAGCGAATTGCAGACCGGTGGCCAGCCACGCATTGGCCACTAGCCAGCTGGCTGGCTGGGTGGCCGGCCGCTAGTCAGATGACCAACAAGCCACCCGCCGGCCAGCCCTAGCCACTGATCCAACTTGGGGCTCGATCGACGGCCAAGGGGCCGCCGAGCCTCGTGCGCGAGGCTGACGGCCCTGCGCCCTTGCCTTTGCCCTCCCCTCCTTGTTGGCAAAGGCGAGACGGGCGAGAGGAGGGGGTGAGTGAGAGAGAGGGCAAAAATGCGGCAAAACAACCGGCACAAATTGCCAGCGTGCTCCGCATAATACAATTTTGTGCCATTGTGTCAAAATGTATCAAAGTCGCGAGTTAGCGTGACTTCGACATATTTCCCCGTGAAACTCGTGCAAACCCATGAGTTCGGGGTATACACCCCTTGTTCTGGTCCCAGAACAAGAGGGTGAGGTTTAAAACCGAAATGGGCCTCCGGAGACTAAAAGCATTCGAGCCTCCCTGTTGAGGGTTGTTCATGATAATTGCTCCTCAGTTCTGTAATGAGGAAAACCCCTCATCCAGACTGAGATCGCCTTTCTGCGAACTCCGATGATGACTCTCAACAGGAGTTGGAGACAACGTCCGCTACATTGGCATTAAAGAAAACACACCTTGTGCGACTAACTCCGTGACGTTTTCGTTTGTCAAACCGTACATTTCATGCTGTTGGTGGGGCACAACAATAGCAGCAATGACAAAAGGGGGGTACGGGTGGGATTTTACCTTGCTTAAAACAGCACGATTTTGGACATTCCTCAAGCTTTCATGCTTGTTTCTTTGCCCGAAAAAATCATGCACGGGGCCTCCTCATCTCCAGCTGCCTCTAAGGGCTTGTAGAATGTCAATGAAGGAGGGGGTATCCCCTGAAAGGTGTTTGGAGGTCCCTGAGTTGCCGTTGGCCCAAGGAAGACGCTCCATGATTGCTCCACGATGCGAAGTCAAGGTTAAAGGAAGATCAAGGAAGAAAAGAGCTCAAGAGAAAAACCCACGTTGGGAACAGCCAAGGTCACAAGGCGGGTTTTCCCCATCCCTGAGTGACGCGCATGGGGACCACTCAGGGGGAAAAGTGGATTACGAGTGTGGGTTCATGTTTTCTCACAAGGATGTAAAAAAAGATTTTCTGACAAGTTTGAATTTCTTGATTGTGTTCTGCCCTTCGGTTGAACCAGATTCCATGCTTGTTGATCGTTGCTGCCCACTAAATCTTGCATCTCCTAATGAAATGCATGATCTTACTTGCTTAGTGGTCGCAACACCGACCACCATACATGACATGTGTGATGCAATGATTGAAGCAAGCGCTCGCAAGGCGATGAGCACAATCACATTTGTAATACCATTGGTCGACGATTTACAAAAATGGAAGGTGTTCATCAAAATCACACACGACCACAAAATTTAGAACCAAGTCGGTGAAGCACTCGAGTTGCGGCGCCCTCCATACCAATTTTGTGTGTACCACAAACTTGGGTTGCCATCAGTCTTTTCACTCGAAAGATTGGTGGCAACATGACGATGCAGTTCAAAGGTCACCCGGCCGGTGCCTCGTGTTGGCTGACACCTAAGGAGATGACTAGGGTGGGCTTTGTTAGCCTCAATTTCAACCGACAGGTGGGCCTCAAGTATGAGCCATCAAATGGCTCAATTTTTGTCAATGACAACCATACTATACTGGTGATTGGTACCTACTGAGCAAAGATTTGCATTCAAGGTTACACTTTAAGTGCCGCGCTGAAGGTCTTGAACCTTCTTGATCCCTTCCACGTGGTTCTAAGCGATTCTAGGCTCCACAAAAACAAGGCGCTAATATGCTTTGAGTCAAAGCGTTTGATCCTCTGGAACGGGCTACACCATTTTACCCTAGTTCTAAGTACAAAACTGTCACCGACCCGACTCAAAGTCCATGCCAGTTTATCTGCGATACAGGTCAAGAAACGTATATGGCAGGGTTGCTGATGTTTCTTGGTCTAACTATAGAAAGTGGAAAACGAAGTGGAGGAAGACACGCCGCAGGAAATCAAAACACCGCTGGCCAAGTTCTCGAAGGTAATCCAAGGCCCACCGGCTGGGCCTCCACCAGAAGGACACATGGGCCACACGATTTTGTTGTAACTGGAGGCGACTCCTCCATTTAGACCCATGTATCGCCTAAGTCCAACAAAGAGGCGAGAGGCCGAATGCCAAGTTAAAGAGTACCTTGCAAAAGGTTGGATTGAGCCAAGTAGCTCACCGTATGGTGTGCCAATCTTTTTCCTGAATAAGAGGGATGGTGGTTTACGCATGTGTGTGGACTACCGGGCGTTGAACAAGCTAACGGTGAAAAATCGATTCCCTTTACTGCAGATTGAGGACCTCTTTGACCAACTCGAGGGAGAGAAAGTCTTCTCGTCCTTGGATTTTTCACAAGGGTATCATCAATTCCGCATCTTGAAAGATGATGTACATAAATGGCATTTTAGACACACTTAGGAAATCATCAGGTTCAAGTTTTGTGCTTCGGGCTTACGAATGTCCCGGCATCTTTCCGAGGAGAAAGAAACCGAACGTTCGCCAAGTAACTCGATTGGTTTGTCTTGGTTTACAAGGACAACATCCACTTTTTTTCAAAAACAATGGAAGAGCATCTAGAGCATTTGCGCAAAGTCCTCGCGATCCTTCAGGACCAAGTGTTCTATGCGAAAGTGAGCAAGTACAAGTTTGCACAAGATGAGCTCAAGTGCCTTGGACACATATTGGGCAAGGACGGTATTTGTATCAACCCACGAAAGTCCAAAACGTGGTGGATTGGATGCGCTCAGCAAACGTTGGGGCAGATCAGGTCTTTCCTCGGCCTTGCAAGCCACTTTTGACGGTTCATGCAAAGGTACTCAACACTGGTAGCACCACTAACTAGACTCACGCAAAGAAATGCACGCTAGGATTGGACACCACACTACAAGAACACTTTTCTCAAAGTCAAGAAACTTTTGCTCACCGCCTCCATCTTGGTTCATCCAGATCCACCGCAACCTTGGGATGTGGAGTGTGATGTATTGGTAGTAGGACTCGGGGTAGTCCTCATGCAGAATGGCCATTTAGTCGCATATGAGAGCCGAAAGCTCATTTTAGCTAAAACGCATTACACGACTAGTGATAAAGAGCTTCCTGCAATGGTACACATTTTCAATACGTGGCGTTGTTACCTCAAGGGTGCTGAGGGTCGTGACCAACCATAACTTGTTGGTGTGTTTACAAACGCAACCGAACCTGTCAAGATGATAGAAGCACTGGAGTGAATAACTGAGCCGATTCTCGTTCACATGGGAGTATCGGACAGGGCACATCAACGTGGCCAATTCACTAAGCCAACAACTTGTGGAAATTAAGACAACCACTGACATCACTGGGTGTTTTATGGCCCTTGTATTAGGCTCAACGGAGACACTGACTACCTCGCACCCTTGTGGCAACCACCCCGAGAGATTATCCACTACAACGACTTTGTGAACATGATCCGAATGGGACACTATGTGGATTCTCGGTTCTTTGACTCTTGCAATGTGGCAAAGCATGGATTGGTGGCAGTTGTAAGAGTTTAGTGGCACGGAGAACAAGTCGTTGTGCCAAACTCGAGATATCTTTGAGCAAAGATAATCTCACAGTTTCACGACCCGCCGAGGGCAGGTCATGTGGGACCATGAAAGACTGGACAGGAACATTTTCACCACTATTAGAGGCCAGGATGGGGTGTCAACGTCTGCGAGTATTGCATGACATGAGACCCATGTCTCCGGGATAAGGCAAGTAATAAAGACATGCTGGACTCCTTCAACAACTTCCCATCCCAGGGACTCCATGGAAGTGTGTTGACATGGACTCTATTACCGGCCTTCCAGATATGGCTCGTGGCCATGATGAAATATTGCTTGCAGTTGATCTTCTGACGAAGATGACACGCCTCTTTTCTACAACTACTAATGTAAACACCAAGGAGACTGCTCGTCTTTTCTTTGAGGGTATCATGAAGTATCACAGTTTGTCACTACGCATTATCTCAAACAGTGATAGAAAGTTTCCTAGTAACGTCTGAAAAAAGATGAAAGAGTTCTTTGGAAGCGAGTCTCGCATGTCAATGGCATTCCATCCTCAAAACGACGGACAAACAGAGCGCATGAATCGCACTCTAGAGCAGATGCTCCGCATGTACGTGGACCCAACCATGGACGACTAGGTAGAATTTCTAGCAACGACATACCCTACTGCTTTCTTAATTTGATGATTGAGCAGTTTTGAATTTGGGAATCTTTAATTTCGATGATGGGATAATTTATTTCAGTTTTCCTGGAATTCGTCGAAGGGCACAGGGTGGCACCATAAATTCGACGACCGGACTCGTTCAGTTGTTTCAGTTTGGCGATCTTGCCAATTGTGGCAAAAAAAATATGTTCCTGCTTTTTGCGACACGCACGATCTGTCAGGGTGCCTGACAGATCGTGCGTGGCAGGTACACGTGGTTTGTTAGGACCGTGTGTACCTGACACGCAGCCACGTCAAGCCACTTGAAATGCGGTGATCATCGCATGTCAAGCGCTTGCAGTGCTCCGGCGATTCAAATCACTGCTTGGATGATTTGAATCGCCGGAACATGAGGCAGGACACATCACTTTACAGTTTCTGATACAACAAAATGATATGAGTTACAAAACAGAAAACGAACGGTCCTATGAACCCAAAAATGAAACTTGTGAAGTGGCACTTTAAAATCGATTTTTTGATTCTATAATTGTTTAAGCGTCTCCATGAATTCGATGAGGCATCACTTTCGATGAGACGAAAAGGGGTTATAATCGAATTGAAAATTCAATAGGGTAGTTTGCGGTGAAAAAATATGTGAATAAGTCCGCGTAGTTCATGCTGTTGGTGTTGAACAATGGCCGGAATCAAGTGGTGCCCTCTTCCTTGGTGAAGAGTGGGAGCAGCAATGGACATGCTCCTTCTGTTGATGCATTTGTTGAACGCCTAGAATCTTTTTCACTAGAGGCAAAGGGTCACCTTCAAGCGTCTCAGCAATTATAGAAGGCATATGCTGACAAGAGTTGCCATGAGATCTCCTTTGACATCGATGACAAGGTGCTGCTTAGTACCAAGAATCTTCGATTGAAGTCGCCAAGTGTGCATAAACATCTCCCAAAGTGGATCGGGTCGTTTCCCATTGGTGCACGCATCAGGCTATTGGCTTACCGATTGCTACTTCAGCCGAGCATGAAGATTCATGATGACTTTCATGTGAGCTTACTTGCTCCATACACGACAGAGGGGCCTGTTCAACCACCAGTAGTAGTCCTTATTACGTAAGGTCATTACGAGGTCTTGCGCTTGCTCTAGCACAGAGAGCGTACACTCCGGTTGGGGGTAGCTAGGGAATGTCTCATTCATTGGGCTAGTTGTGGACAGGAACATAACTCATGGGAGTCCATGTCTCGTTTGCCCACTAGGGTTGTCAACAAGTAGTGGAGCGAATGGGTAGCTCGCACGTATCAGCACATTGTAGGAGGCACCAACTGAATGCCAATATAGTGGACAACATTCCTGTGACATTCATGGATAGACGACCACAGTAGGTTGAGGACGCCCAAGATGGTTGTCGCGCGGTTGCTCCGTCCTCAAGGGGGGAGGTTGGTAACTGTCCTGACTCACTGGCTAGAGCTTAGGTCCAAGTGCAAAGCACATTTTCATGTCTAAGCTGGTGATTGGATGTTGTTAAGTTTTCTTCCACGATGTTGATGAATTGATACTGGACACTCTTGCTTGTTGTTCATGAAGTGGGACGGTTCATAACAAGTGGGGAGGAATGTAGCAAGAGGGCCGGTTAAGCCCTCCCAGTCCTCGCAAATCGCGAGGGCTGGCCGGTGGTCAGCCACATGCTGGCCAGCGGCCAGCTTGCAGCCAACCGGCTGAGTGGCCAGCTGCCGGTCAGGTGACCTGCCGGCCACCTGCCGGCCAGCCCCAGCCGCTGATCGAGCTGGGGGCTTGATCGGCAGGCGAGGGGCCACCAAGCCTTGCGAGCAAGGCTGGTTGCCCCACCCCCTATCCCTCACCGTCCCCTCCTTGTCGGAAAAGGCAAGACGGACACAAGGAGGGGGTGAGCGAGAGAGAGGGAAAGAGTGTGACAAAAAGACTGGCACAAAATTGCCAAAGTGCTCTGCACGCGAAGATTTTGTGCCATTGCATAAAAATACATCAAAGTCGCGAACAAGCATGACTAGGAACTATTTCTCGGTAAAACTTGTGAAAACCCACAATTTTGGGTATACACCCTTTGTTCTGGTCTTGAAACAAGGGGGGGAGGTTTTAAACAGAAATGGGCCTCCAGAGACTAAAAATGTTTTATTCTCCCTACTGAGGGTCGTCGATGACGGTTGCTCCTCAATTCTACGGGGGAAAACTCCTCATGCAGATTGAGATCACCATTCTGCAAACTTCGATGACGAGTCTGAGCAGGAGTAAGAGACAATGCACATTACATTAGAAGGCAAAGCATGATTAAGGATTAGGGACACTTGAGCAATTTAAAGTTGGTAGTAAGTGTACTTCAATGACATGTGTCGAAATGATCAAACACATATGTACAACTGTGAAGTTATGAGTGAGGCATTGTCGGGGTTGCTAAGTCGTTCCTTGAGTGACGATCGTAGAGTCGCGTCGTGAGTGGTCGGATTCGAAAAGCTCCGCCAAGGAATTGGGAGGCTTCAAGGATAGATGGTGAAGATGCAAGATGCATCTTTGTAAATTGAGATATGTCTCCATGCGTCAAAAAGTCAACCAAAAGGTCATGCTACTTATATCGTGGGTTCTCGAAAAAGGTCGAAGTTATCAAAGAGTTCGAGAAGGTTCGCCAGAGGGCGAGGGTGGATGGCCAAATTGTCCTCAATATTCGGAGTGAAAATAGGGGTCTCGACGTGCGGTAGGTTGTTTGTGTAATGACATAAATGCTCACTCAGAAAGATTAGAGACTCGTGTATGTCTGGTACGTAACAGTTCTCCCCCTTTGAGTAGTGACGTCTCGGCGCGCGTCCAGATGTGGCTCGGTGACAACGGTAATAATTATCGATTAGGTGATCAATGTCTCGTAGGTCGTCCTAGGGTTTCAAGTTGTTATGCGTGGTGAAGTAGCCGTGCCATTTCACAAGATGTTCTATTGGATTTTCACATTGTCGATGGCCGAGGATGTCCTTGATGACATATTTGGTGTCCTCGTCCACTCGTACAAGAGGAGGGAGAGGGACATCCCTGTTGGGGAAGTTCTCTCTGGGATCTCCGTAGTTGTTGAGTCTCTTGATATGGAACACCGGATGAACTTGCACAGTGTCGCGGAGTTTGAGTTGTGTAACCATGGGGGTTTGCATGCGCTCGATCTTTAACGGTCCCGACCATCGGGGCATGAGCTTCAAACAGTCGGCTCCGCGAAGTTTGATGTTGGTCAAGCTGAGAAGGATGTTCTTGTCAGCGACAAAAACATCATCGCTGTGATGTCGATCGGCTGCTCATTCCATCACCTCTTGTGTCTTTGTGAGCGTGTCCCATGTTCCCTCCCAGATGGTGGAGAAGTCGTGGCGTTGGATATCAACCGCGGGAATGTTGCTCCAATTGTGTAGTCCGGCTAGTGTGGTGGGAAGCTTTCCATACACCACTTCAAACGGATTTTTATCTGGTGCGGTGGAGATCGCCAAATTACATGCGATTTTGGTGGTCGGGAGTTTTTGTGCCCAATCCGTCCTATGAGGTTCGCATAGTGTTGGGAGAAGTTGTTCAAGTGTCTGATTGGTCCGTTCGGTTTGGCCATCGGTTTGAGGATGGAACGCCCTTGAAAGTTGGATTCGGCTGCCGTAGTGAACATCAGTTCGTGCAGAGAACGGCTGGTGTATTGACCATCCTTGTCCATCGTGATGGTTCTTGGTACGCCGTGTGACTACACAACGTTGTTCAGGAACAGTCGTGCTGTTCTGTCAATGGTGATGGTGGTTGTTGTCAGAATGAAATGAGACATTTTGGAAAACCTGTCGACGATCACACGGATTCTCTCATATCACTCGGGTGTGACGGGTAATCCTATGACGACGTCCATGGATATATCAGCCCACGGTTCTGTCAGAAAGGGGAGCGGCTGTATAATTCCGGGTGGCCGTGTGCGGCGAGATGTTTGTCGTTGACATGTGTCGTAGGATTTGCAGAAGTTGGCCACGTTGGATTGCATCTTCTCCCACCAGTAGAAAATTTCCAGCTTTTTCAGCATCTTGTCTTCTCCAAAATGCCCACCTGGACCTGTGTCGTGGCACTCTTAGAGCAGCATCTGGTGGAGTTCTTCGCTCGGGGGAACGACCACCTGGCAAGTGAACTGTCGTCTATAATAGGGTGTGTCGTACCAGAATGTTTCCTCATCATATCTGCCATGCTGGGCATATCCTGGTGCAATCAACTGCTTGAGATATCGATCTCGCCGTAGTTGTAGCGTTGCTTCCTTAGCCATTAGATTTAGTCGGTGGCTGAGTGCGTTTGTGGGGTTTGTTTTCCCTGGTCGGTTCTCAATTTCGTAAATGAACCCAGATTCAAGGAACTCCATCCATCAGATTCAATGTCAACTGAGGTTTGGCTGCTTCTAAAAAACTTCAGGGCATGGTGGTCGGTGCACACGATGCATCGGCAACATTCAAGATA
>SZWC01030706.1:0-11452 GCA_023375785.1 Penium margaritaceum | reverse complement strand
TCTCTCTCTCTCTCTCTCTCTCTCTCTCTCTCTCTCTCTCTCTCTCTCTCTCTCTCTCTCTCTCTCTCTCTTGTACGACGTAGTTGAGTTCCGTTGCTGACAGTTTTTGTTACATGCATGCAACTGGCTACTTTCCGTTGCCATGATCTTGTAGGAGGACTGCGCCGATGGCTCGATCCAAGGCTTCCTTAGCCATGATGTAGTTGACCGTTGGATTGGCTAATCGTAGGGCTGGCGTGGAGGTTAGAGCGTTCCGCAAAGTGATAAACGCTTCTTGTTTGCTATCTCCCCACAGCCACTCATGTTTTTTTTCTAGTGAGGTTGAAGAAAAACGCTAATACTTAAGCGGAATCGAGTTCAAAATGCTGGTAGCAATTACAAAATTCTAGAAAAACTTGAATGTCTTGAATGTTGGTTCGTTTCGGCCAATCAGCAACTGCTGCCACTTTTTTCGGATCCATGGTGATCCGTCCCCGTTGATAACGTGACCCAAAAACTCGACCGAACAATGACAGAATTCGCACTTCAAAAGTTTTCCGTGAAACGATCTCTTCGAAAAACTTCGAGAACTTTTCAGAGGTATGCATCTTGCTCCTCCGGGCTACGGCTGTACACCAGGATGTTGTTGAGGTACACCACGACAAAGTCGTCGAGGTACAGGCAAAAATGTTGTTCATTGCCACCATGAACTTCGCCGGGACATTTGTAAGTCCAAACGGCATTACCGTGAACTCAAAATTTCCTGTAGCAAGTTTGAAATGCTGTCTTGTCGATGTCAGCGTCTGCCATGCAAATCTGGTGATAACCGCTACGTAGGTCCATTTTGTTGAGAATTAGTGCCCCTCGGATCTCTCACAGCCCAATGGTCGTCCTTGTCGCAATTGGAGCACGACCCTTTCTTGGCATCCTTCTTGCCTCTGCCCTTTCTTTCGCATCTTCTACCCCCGCTTTTGCCACTACGTACTTTGGTGACGTAGGCCGATGAGATGGACGAGTCATCTACGCAGCTCCGTCGCTACACCTTGTTGTGGATGTAGTCAATGACTATGCTATAGGTGAGATTTTCCTCTGGCCATCCTCCCGAGATTGTGATGGGTGGATCCCAACTGTCAGGTAGGGCCATGAGGAGGGCCATCGCCTACAACTGTGTGTTGATCTTCCACTCCTCGTCGTTGCATTGTGAGGCAAGTGACTAGATCTGTAGCAAGGCACATATGACATCATCTCCCTCCTCGATTATCACAATGAGGATCCCCTTCATTGTGAAGATTTTGTTTGCGAGCGACTTGGATTGGTGGATAGGGCACAAGGTTTTCTAAGATTTGGCTGCCAGCTTGTAGCCTTAGAAGTAGTCCACTATGACTTGGCTGTCCCGAACATCAGGAGCATGAGTGCCTCCATGTTTTTCTTTGCAAAGGCCTGCTTTTTCATAGCTGTCACCTTGACAAGCACCTCCTTTCCCAACATAACATCTAGCAGCCCTTTAGGCCCGAGGTGAAGCTCAAAATGCCACCTCCATAGCTCAAATCCAGGGTCACCCGCATACTTTTGGATGGGCTACGTCTCCTATTGCGTCATTTGTGCATCTTCTACCCTGATTTGTTCTCAGAATTCACGACAATGTTGGCCACAATGACAATCCCGTGCACTGCGGAAGGCGTGAACGTCTTGGAGTTGGCCAGCATAGTGGGCCAATAACCCTTTATCACAAACTGTGTGGTGTAGTTCCAACATGATTGACCTTCTCTTGTGGTTCACTTCTTCCTTTTGGGAAAGTCTAAGATTGAGCATGAGCTTTCTGGTTTCCTCACCCTAAGTGAGCATGAATCTAGAGATTCAGTTTTGCAGAGGGAATATTGGAATTTTCTGTTAGTTTTTTAATTTGGAAATGATGTGAAAACTTATAAGGCTAGTCATGATTTCTCCAATGTACCAAACCTTGCGCGATTTGGCCAAGCATAGCCAATGTTACACTTGCTGAAGTACAGGTCTGATCCACCATAGAAACGCCTACTGCCTCCATCATGCGCACACACCGTGGCGTTTTCCTTCACATGCGAAGCGTCCTTCTGGAGGCACAGATCACCCTCCACATGATGGAAGGATCCCCTATACTATTTTGGCACACCTCTGTAACTTTCATACTGAGCTTGATGATGGGGTGTGACAGTGTTCGAATCATTTCCTAAAACCTGAGGTCAGAATTTTGACGAAGTCCCTAAGTAACAAATTGTATAACTGAGACGCAAACTCTGAGCCAGGATTTTAGCGAAGTCCCCTAGTAGCAATTTGTATTTCTAACTTCCAGCAGATTATGGACCAGAGCAACTCGGTAGTCCTTCGGGGATGATTCTTCAGATGTACTTTTGTTACTCACTCCGGCAGACTTTCCACCGGAAATCGAGTTGCGGCTGACTCCCCAAGCCGTTGTGCACACGCCAACTTTGGAAGCTCTTCTCTCCCTTGTTACTTGTCTGATTCTGGTGATTCAAATTCCACCAAATTCAGCAACTTGTCAACTCATCCATTTTGGTTTGGAGCAACCCTCAACCCGCCAGATCTAAATTTGAGGTTTTCCTTCTCTCTGGCGGCTCATCAGCGCCACCCGGCACCGCACTTGGGCAGGCGGATGGAAAAAATTTCAATACTAGGTGTTCTTGGAAGATGAGTGTCGGATATGTTGAGCACACATACACAAAAGAGATGAAAAAAATGAGGCAAGTATTGCCTCTGTTATTCTAATAGAACTGGATCAAAACAATGAGATGGTTCTTCAGACTTATCTCAACCTTTCCATAAAGTGGTTGAATCAGTCCAAAACTTCAAGAGCAAAACACCAAAGGTGTGGGAAAGTGGTCGTAATTCCCTCAGGCTTTGTGGTTAAAAATGCTATGGTCGATATGCGATGGGCATCAAATGTATGAGAGACTTGGCCACTCAAGGAGTTTAAGGACTTGAGTATGTTTGGGACGTAACACTTCTCCCCCATTTAGCCGAGATGTCCCGCATTAGCAGTAGACGTAGGCCAGTGATGCCTGTAGTGGTTGTCAATCGGGTGATCAATGTTTAGGAGGTTGTTGTATGACTCACAACTACTATTTGCGGTGTTATTGCCATTCCAATTGGCTAGATAGTTTGTACTTAAACCATGGCATATATGTCTAAGAATGTCCTCAAGAATCCCCCTGTCTACTTGGATTAGAAATCCTTGCCATGGAATATCTTGCTCGTGTCTCACTGGTATATGAGCTTGCTGAGATGGAAGAATGGATGAATCGCCATGTTATTGGGGAGGTAAGGTAAAGCGACAGGTGGGGTTTGCATTCGCTTGATCTCAAATGGTCCCAACCATTGTGGTTTGAGCTTTGCGAATTCTTGTCCACGTGGCTTGATATTTGAAGAGCTCAGTTAGATGTAATCGCCAATGTTGAAGGTACAGTTGGCACAATTTCAGCCCGCTTCTCACCTTACTGCTGCACGTGTTTCCTCCAACACATTAGAGAAATGTCATAAATGGATGTCAATGATGTGGATATTGCTTTAGCTCTATCATCCTGTTTCAATGGCAAGAAGTTTGCCATAGACCGCCTCATACAGTATCTTTCTTGTTCAATGGAAGTAGAAGAGTTGTATGAGAACTCGGCGGATTTTTCCGCTCAGCACTTTCCATGGGGTCTTTGTAAGGTGCGGAGAAGCATTTTGAACATTTGATTGGTTCGCTTGGTTTGTCAATCATTTTAGGATGAAATGCCATTGATACCTGGATCTGATTACCATAACACTTCATGAGTTAACGCGAAAAATGACCGATGAAGCGGCCGTCCTTGCTGCTGATGGGGGTGATTGGCACTCGGTATAGCCACACAATCTCATATAGAAATAGCCATGCTCTTCCTTCTACTGTGACAGTGATCTCTTTCAGAATGAAGTGTGACATTTAAAAAGAACTGTCCATGACCACGGGGATGGAGCCATATCCCTATGGAGTGGTAGGCAATCCTGTGACGAAGTCCATGTTCATGTCAACCCAATGCTCCATTGGAATAGGGAGTGGTTGGATTAGTCCCACTGACCTCTTAGGATGAGATTTTTACCATTGAAAAATGTTGCATAATGTGCATAATGCTACCAGGTCGGCCTGTATATGGTCCAACCAACTGCACTTTGTCGTCTTCTTGAGCGTCTTGTCTTTGGCGAAGTATCCACCTGAACTAGATTTTCTCTCTCCTGTAACAAAATTCTTTGTAGTCCTTTGATTTGTGGTACGATGGCCTGGCAAGTGAACTTTCATCGCCAATAGGGGTCGGCAAACTAGAACTTGGTCTTGTTGTACTCGCCAAAATCCTTGGAACCATTTAAGAACAGCACCCTAAGGTATGGGCCTCATTCAAACGAGTAGCGTGCTGATCTTGGCTATCAAAATTTATCAGGGACTCACAGTATGGATTTGTTTTTCCAATTTTGTAGTCAACGTTGGATTCAAGGAAATCCATCCATTGCGTTTATTGATGGCTTAGCTTTGGCTATCTTAACATATTTGAGTTTGTGGTGGTCGGTATGGACAATCCGTTGTCGTCATTATAGATAAAATCACCATGTCTTGAATGCGTGTACGAGTGCCAACATCTCTTTCTCGTGTACCCCACAGTTATGTTCCGACCCGTATAGCTTCCAAGGCATACAAACGTCCGGTTTTTCTCCACTGTTGTTACCTTGGAGGAGAACGGTTCCAACTGTTCGATGAAATGCGCTGGTGGCCATCATGTAGTCCACTGTTGGATCTCAGATTCATGAGGCTAGCGCCAAGATTAGAATATTTTAAGAAGAGTTGAACGGTTCTTGTTTTCTATTCCCCCAATTCCACTCGGCCGTTTTATGAGTGAAATCGCAGAGAGCCACTGACACTCGAGCAAGGTCCGTAAAAACTTAATGATTGTAGTTATGTAATCCTGAAAACAATTGGATGTCTTGTACATTGGTCGACGTTAGCCAATCAAAGATTGTATCCATGTTTCTTGGGTCCATGGTGATCCCTCTGCCGCCAATGATGTGGCCCAAAAACTCGATCAAACGACAACGGAAGTCGCACATTGAGAACTCTTCATAGAACATCTCTCACTTTAAAACTTGAGAAAAGTTGTAAGATGTCCTTTTAACTCCTCCAGGGTGCGGTTGTACAACATGATGCCATCGAGACATATGACGATAAAGTCATTGAGATATAGTAAAAAGACTTTGTTTGTTGTTGCCATGAATTCCTCTGTGAGTCCAAACAACATAACCATGAACTCAAGGTGCCCATACCTGGTGCGCAACACTGTCCTATCAATGTCCTCCTCAGATTTTCAGATTTGATGAAAGCTGTTACGTAGATCAATTTCGGTGGAAATTCTTACCTCATGTATTTGGTAAAAAAAATCATCTGATCACCAAAATGGGTTGCTGTTCTTTATGGTGATTCCGTTCAATGCCTGGTCGTCCACACACATCTGCACTATACCATTCATCGTTTTCACAAATCTACAATTCAGCATAAGGTGACATGGATGGCCTGATGAATCCTTGATCGAGCATCTCATCCAGCCACTTTTTAAGTCCAATCAGCTTGTGCTCGCCCATCCAAAATGTCCCCTTGATCATCGGTGTATTATCTGGCTTCAGGTCTATCTCGTGATTGACATCTTGTTGTGAAGGTAACTATTGAGGTAGTTCACCGGAGGAAAACTCCTTTACGAGGGATGGAAACTCCAAAAAAATGGCACAATGTTTCTGAAGTGTTGAGGCCAATGAGCTTGGCGTTGTCTTGTCTACAGTCACAACCTCCTTGGCTTCCTCTGTTTGCACATAGATGTGCCATGCTTTGCTCCAAGTTGCAGGCATTGATTGGTGACGTCCAACATATTGTCTAAGTGCAAAATTTGTGACTACAACACTTTTCTCTTCTCCTTCCCATAGCCGCCGCTATGTTGTGGGTTGATTGATCAGAAGAAGCTGTCATTTCTTGCCATTGATGTGGAGTAGACTACTCCACTGCTTGAGCCCACCTACAGATCGTGCCGCTAGAGGAAATCGCATCAAAGGATATACTATTGGTCGCTCATTGTGCAAGTCATGTACATCTCCGATTTGCTTTCTGAGTGGTTCTAATCGTCAACAGATCCTCAGACACTCATTGACATTTACTTATTCAGTTACCTCTTTTTTGGTGTGCAAAACCAACTTTCAATAAATTTTATTACTGACAAAAATGTGTGCAGCTCCTTCATCAATCAGTACTAGTACTGATTGATGAACAACCATCGTACTGCTACGATGGCTGTTCTCGTAGCAGTACCTCCATTTTTTCTTCCTCGTACCCCTTGTCAAACTCAAGAACCCTTGATTGTGGCATTGTGAGACATTCAGATGGGCGATTGGTTGGTACAGAGTTTTCCGACTGGACAGGAGGTTCCCCGTCTACTCCCCTCCTTTGCCGATCCCTGAATCCTCTGTTTTTTTTCTGACTCCCCACTCCCCTTTTTTGGCCTCATATTGTTGTTTGCAATGGTCGCGTGCGATGTAAATCGGCTTTCCTCAATTCCAGCACAGTTTTTGATCGTGTTGATTGATGACATCAATCTCCATCAGAGACGATGTTTCTGTTGACTTCAACTTTCCTCCGCCAGATACAATTCATGGCTTTGGGATTGCAAGTCAGGAGATTCATGCATCCCAGCACGATCGATGCGATCAACTTCTACGAGCATTCTCAGAAGGTCCTATCCTAGATGCCAAATATGGCGATTGCTTGCTAGAGGTCGTGCCCGAGGCCGTTGTAGTAGAAACA
Source organism: Penium margaritaceum (assembly GCA_023375785.1). Lineage (NCBI taxonomy): Eukaryota > Viridiplantae > Streptophyta > Zygnematophyceae > Desmidiales > Peniaceae > Penium > Penium margaritaceum. Next base: position 4,626 of record SZWC01030706.1, on the reverse strand, counting down.
GAGTTTGTTTTTGGTGAGGTCACTACCGGTGATGATTTTACAAAAACATCGCGTGTACTCTACCACGCTAGATTGCTGATGCAGGTCTTGAAACTTTCAAATTACTTTAAACTTCTCTTTTGTTTTACCAAAGCATTTGAGTATGGTGTGCACAAAGTTAGTCCAAGATTCCGGTGGACTCAGTGAGTTATGCCATGTTAGATAAGTCTATATGAGAGGTAGAACACCTGTGGTGGATGTTATAAGAGCGGTCGCACGAGCCATCAGTCTAGCTCTGTTAGTTACCCGAAACTTATGAAAGGTCTTTAGATCAGACCACAAACTTGAATTTGTGAAAAATTGAGGCCACGAGGTCAATTTTCATGTAGTTTTTAAATGCAGTAGCCATGACATACACCTCCAAAATCGTCAGCTACACCCGAATCGTAGGTCCGTATGAGATTGTAGGATCGAATGATCAAGGTAGTGCTTGCTGAATCCGGGACATGCTTGATAACCAAAGATTTCTCTTGGTGAACAATGCTTCCTACGTACATGGGTTGGAGCAGATGGGTGTTGAGACTTTCGAGCCCTGACAGTTTCAGGTATGGGTCTTCATTGGGTCATCATTGCAAGCCCATCAGCCAGTGCCTCCCATTATGCCAGGTATCGTCCTGGCTGACAACAACGGCGACAAATGGTTCACCAAGCCCAAGGGGTCCATCACCGGATTGGCCATCGGGGTCATTGATGCTACACCGTTTAAAGTGAAAGATGTCATTGCCACCTGGTTTTCCTAGAGGGAGTCGTTGACCGTGTGCTTCTCATCTTTTGTTGTCGGAGTCTGTGCCGGTTACTATTGCTTGTAACTAGGTGAACTTGCTCCAACCACCACTTTCATAGCAAGGTTTGCAAACCATTTTGGACGGTGGAGATGTGCTAAGGACTCGTCCGAGGTTGTCACATTGGAGTTTCTGACCAAGCGTCACTGGTGGGACTGACATTGAGGCATGTGTGATTGGCAACAGCTGAAAAAGTCAACGTGTTTGGTTGAGTTATCAAATGGATTTAATGAGGATTGTTGTATCATCAACGTAGCCGACAAAGCAATGGTAATCCCATTTCAGCAAGGGGACTCCATATATGTGGGCTTTGAGATGTGCAGAAATTGGTTCCGTGGCACAAATGAACATGAGGGGGCTGAAGGGGCATCGTTGCCTGACCCCCGAGTGGAGAGTGATTGGAGCAGAGAGGTTTCTGTTGATGAGAAGGAGTGTTTTAGTGTTTTTATACAGGATTTGGAACCAATTCATGAATTCAAGTGGGATACCAAGATGCAGAGAAGTGTACATCATGCATGGTTGGCCAGGGGTATTATAGGCCTTTTCAAAAACTTCCACAAGAAACAAAAGTTGTTTTTTTTGCATGGCCCAGTGTTGGACACCATGAAATCGAGAGAGTGTGTGCTGTTTTTTTTTTCCCTTACACTAAGCCGATTTGGTCCTAATGAATGATGTATGGTAATACACAATCACGATAGTCAGCTAGGAGCAAAGCAAATGTTTTGTATTCGGTGTTCAGCAAGGAGATGGGTTTGTAGTTTGCTGTAATTCATTTGTCTAGATGGTAATTGCTGTTGCAAATTGATGGTATGGAGGGGTTTCTGAGATCCCAGAGGCAGTATTGGAGAAGAGACATTGCAAAATCTCTAATGTTAGCACAGAGCGAGTGATAGTGCTCCCTAGGGAGCCCATCGGGTCATGGGGCCTTGTTTTTGCATTGACTCAGGATGTTGTCAACAACCTCCAAATGAGTGATCGTTGCTGCAAGGATTTTGTAAATGTGTAGAGAAAAGCACTTTCAATTCCCTAGAGGGAGGATTTTGAGGTAGGTGTCTACTGGTCTTGGGGATTTGTAGATGCCTTGGTAGAAATTCATGGCCAACAGATCAATATCTTGTCGAGTAGTGAATTATTGGCACGCAACTGTTGTGAACTCCAAGATGGATGTGTGCCACCAGATTTCTGCAATCTGGTGTAGAAACTGAATGCAGTTTTTTGGATGATGGGTGAGTACGGTATCCAGATTGTTGACTCTTGCTGTTATGGGAGGTGGGGGATATTTTCTGAAGATGACGTACAGTAGCTGGTTGGTTTTGCATGTCAGCAATTTTTGTGTGTGTGTTCTTCTGGCTTCTTCCTGACTGTACCCTTCAATATCTTGAGTGAAACGTTTTCTTGAGGTGAACCAGTCCGATGAGAGAAGGGCAGGGAACTTTTTTCCATGGCCGTTGGAGCAGAAAGGTGTTAAGGCATCGGTAGCCTTGGCCTTTGGTAGCAAAGGTTGTAGGGGAAACCAGTTTGACATGATGCGCTGCATAGTGATCTGAGAGATTTTCCCTTTAAGGAGAAGAAAATGATAGACTCGGTCCACTTGGGAGAGGCTGTTATGAGGTCGTGAATGGGATGTAAATTCTCTCAGTTGTGGATGTTTTTTGCAAAACAAATCTACCATTTGGAGAGAGCTGAGGAGGAGCTCCAGGATTTCCTTGTATTGGGAGGTCGGAATGGGCTTCCGGTCTAGTGGGTGTGTGGAGCAGTTGAAGTCTCCTATTAAAAGGTGAGGTTTGAAATCTGTGTATGATAAGTAATTCCAATCCAGAAATGTGTGCGTGTCGCCCTTTGTGGATGTGCGTATAAGGCAAACACTTTCTTTTGGTAGGTTGGCTATAGAGATGCTGATGAGCATGTATCAAGTTCACCTATCAGGTAATAGCTAAAACTTAACATGCCTTTTGAGTGCACTGTGGATATCTCTAGCTTAATAAGGTGGGGATGAGAATACCACAATGCTCTAGCATCAAAAGAGAAGATAATGTTCAAGTTTCTGGTGTTCTACCCTTGTGTCTGGTGTTTAGAGAGATTTTTGAAGCCATAGACATTTAAATTGAAAATTCTGAGAAGAGGCTCATACAGGGTTTATTGGTGTGCGGGCATTAACTTTAGTGCCATTTGTCAGATTGTGTAACGTGGTGTCCGTTCATGTATGGAGTTTTTGTCGCACATATCGCATTTGGGAAGATCTAATGAGTGAAGAATCATTAGTAAGATGTGTGGCTTAGGAAAAACCTTCAAGTGAGTGCGTGGCTTGTTTGGGAGGGAAGGGGTGTTGTGCTATTTTCTGTAGCCAAGTTGGTGTGTGACAAGGTAACAAAGAAACACAAGAGATAGTCTATTCCTTGAGTGGTTTTTCTTTGATGTGTGTAGATTGCATGCGTCCAAATGTGATCACCTGGACATGGATCGTTGGGTTTACTAGAAGTAAATCGATGATGTGGGGGTGAGTACGAAGATGATGTCTGAATGTTTTTGAGATCCTCATGCATCTTCCACTGTGGGTCCTAGGCAAGGAACAGCCTTGGTCGAAATGAGGAAGAGATGCATACAGTGAGTTCAGAGTTCTGTTTGAACTCTCAACCGAGAGTGCGAGAGATATGAAATTGGATGGCTTGTCCGAGTGGAAAAAGAAGGGAGTGGGAGAGGGGATGTGCAGAAGAGGATTGGACCATTCGCAAGGCATGCATTTGGACTAGAGTAATACTGTTTGACAAGACTCCTGTTGACACAAAGAGACATCCTAAAGCCTTGCAATTGCATCCATTAGTGTCATGTAGTCTGGCAGCGGAGTGAAGTTGTTGTCTTCTTGGCACGTGCAAGTTTTTTGGGTTTCTCGTCATGTCACCATATGCAAGTCCGTCACCTGCACGAAGCAAATGATGGAGGGAGGCGATGAGAAAATGTGAAGATGGTGCTTGTATTTTGATGGATAGGAAATATGTTGAGGGGTTCAAGGTCCAAGGGATGTATCTGTGGGCTGCCTCCCTTGAGGGCATCTACTTGATAGCAGCAATGTGGTAGGGATTGGTGAGGGAATGTCAGTGTCTATTTGGGAAGTTGGGAGAGACTGGTCCATCACGAGAGAGAAAATGTGCAGGTTTACCTAAGACAAACATTTATACAAGAACCAAAAGAGATATTATTGAGACTACATTAGGTCATGGCCTTTTTTTTCTTCTGGAAAAAACAATACGTGGCCATAAGAGTGTGCAAACGTTTTAAGTAATTATGCAAAAAAAACTGTAAAGCAGGAAAAGACATTGTAAATCTTACAGGTTCTATGTTGAGGCACATGATTTTTGCCCCACAGACATGTCTATGAAGTACATGAAGCAAAGATAAGACAAATTAATGCATGGATATTCATTCTAATTCTTCTTTGGAAATGGATAAAGCTATATACTGAGTGCAATCTTGGAGTAAAATTGTATGGGTAACGAATACACTCACAATAAACAATACTCCCACACACCATGTCCACTCCCTAAAGAATGGTGATCGCCTCAGATACAATAGTAACGCATTGGGTGGAAGGGAACAAGAAACAAAGTTGTGCACTGTGTGTGGCCTCTTGCCGACCCCCCCACCCAGCTATCCCTTTATTCTTGCTTGGCTCATTAAGCCCAGGGCCGTCTGCCCCTACGCGGCCTGTCAGCCTTTGCGGCCTCTTGGCCTCTCCCTTCCATTGTTCTAGAACCCTCCACCCCCTGTTGGATCTCGTCCCGGCTTTAGTGTTTTTCTTCCCTCCCCC
>SZWC01030705.1:2500-20238 GCA_023375785.1 Penium margaritaceum | reverse complement strand
TCTCTCTCTCTCTCCCTCTCTCTCTCTCTCTCTCTCTCTCTCTCTCTCTCTCTCTCTCCCTCTCCCTTTCTCTCTCTCTCTCTCTCTCTCTCTCTCTATCTATCTATCAATCTATCTATCTCTCTCTTTCACTCTCTCTCTCTGTCTCTTTCTTGCTCTCTCCTTTTTATTCAACATTTATCTATCACTCTCTCTAAAGTTCTCTATTTCTCCTTCTCTATCTCTCTCTCTCTCTCACTTCCTCCTTTATCTCTTCCCTTATCTCTCTAAGAATCCGAATTTATTTTGCAAATGAAATGATATGATTGTCTCATTATTATCATAATTGTTTCTAAGAATGAGGATTTTTCAATTATATACTTTCAAAGGTTTTTCTTGAACTTCAATTTGTATCTTGTACTTGGATAACGTGTTTAGTAACGGTCCATTCATGTGTCAAGCAAAATCATTTTAGGTCAACTCAATTACAAATATACATTTAAAAACATAACCCAGGATGAAAACCATAGCAATACTAGTCTCTTTATAACAATGGTTTACGTTTTGTTCATACAATGTCCTCATAAGCCTCTTTTGATTTAATGCAATTACACCTAGATGTGTGTGCTTGAATAATGTGGAACAGTGCACGAAACACACAATTACTAGAATATTATGTAATTCTCCCATTCTTCTTGGTTTTGCAAAGTTCTCTTTAACATTGTTGGTTTCATTGATGGGCTAGCATGTAGGTATTTTTTAACCATACAAACACGCCATTTGGCAAACATTGCATTTTTGGGTGTCTAATGTGCAAGTGAAAGATGCAGTAAAGAAGATAATAATTACTAAAGTGTTGTTTTGTCCACTTTTACTTACGATAAATAAAAAAAATGAGAAACATCCGTATCAAAAAAAATCTCATCATATTAATTCGTTGATAACATGTTGTGTATCATTGTATGTGTCCTTACTTAACACCATATCATCAATTGAAGTTTAAAAATTGTTGTTTCTCTGAATTTGTAAGACACATCGCTGACTAGATAATGCAATAAGCTTCTTTTTTTACTCCCATGAAGACATCATCTACCAGTTTGATACTCCATGCAATAGGTAATGGTGTCATGATTGATCACCTTTTGTTTACTAATTCTAAAGTCATTGATGAAAAAGAGGGGGTTTTGTACTTAAGCCACAAATCTTTACATCCCTTTTATACAGCAACAACGTTTACAACCTTTGAAATATGAAGAGGTTGCATTCTAAACCTCATACCATTTGCTGTTTGCATGTCTCCAAGATCATCCTTACTTGCCAAAAATGATGGTTTACTCTTGAAGAAAAAAATCAATCTTTTCCTTTATTTTTTTTTATAAAATTCAATCGTACACTGAATAGTAGAAAAGCTGAAGTCTTTAATATTTGAATTTTTTTTATATTTATGAATTATATCACAACATTGCGCATTTTTCTCATCCACATTGTGGGCACAAAAGTGAAAAAACGTTGGTATATGTCATGCGATAAGAGAATTATCAAGGAATGCAATTAAATAATGTAATGAAGAGCAACCTGATCATATTGATGACCATCAAGCTCAAATTTGAAGATTTCCTACAAGGAATTATCCAACAGGAATGAGAGCTTCTTCAAAACAACAGGATGAACCATATACGAAACGTTTATTATGGAATCAGTAGCATAATTATTTCATTCCATACAGCAAAGAAAGAATGAAAGTTTTTGTAACAGGAAAAATTCATAAAGGAAACAGTTACCGAGCATAGGAAAATAATGAAGGCAAAAAAAAGATGTTTGGACATGTTTGTGGCCAAACATAAGATCCAATTGTTCTTATAGTTTCTTGAAATATTTCTCCCACATAATAACTGGTTCTCAAGTTGAAAAAAGCATAAAAATTCAGAGGAGAATATGTTTCACCTCAATGATAAATAAGCAAGAGTATTAAAAATTTTACAATTATGGAATTCTACATGAGATAAGCACAATTACCATATAGACATGCAAATGCATACGCCTCCATTTTACTACCAATATTTGCTTCTTGAATGAAAGGCAAATGCACCATCTCAACAGTCTAATCACGTAGGAAAAAACTTAAGTTCAGAGAAGGCACATGAGAAAAATTAGCACATAGGGTCCGTTTTGTGTATGATTTTGTGTGGTAACTTAGCACAATTTCCACATACACTAGCTACACCTAATAAGGTTCTTCCTAAGAAGAGTTTTTTTTTCCAAAAAGGACACATCAAAAGGTGCACATGGACATATGAGATAAAGTATTGCATTGAAAGCTCTAAAAGCAAGTTTTTACGTAGTCATAACGCACTTCACATACAATGGCACCACTCACAAAGTTCTACCTAAGAAGAGCTATGTTTTACCATATATGACAAAACTAAGTTTGCCCACACATATAAAACGAATGTACGGATGGGTGCAAAAATCTTCCATAGTTAAGAGGACACTCAAGGCACACACAAAGAAACCAGTTTATTAAATGGCCTCAATAAACCTTGCAAGAATTCAAGTCCAAAAAGTATTCAACATACAATCAGCCAAAGTGCACATGGTGTCTAAATATCTTGTTTGTAGTAGATGAATTGATGAGTGTAACTTCCGACTTTGTTATGGGTGTCATGTCCTTTTTGTATCAATAATTTAGGCATCATGGGTGCAAGTAATCATCCACTACTACATGAATAATGCAAATGCCATTCAAGGTAGCAACATTTTGTTGCCAAAACAGATTAACTTGAAACCAAAGACTCAACACGACGTTGGTTTTAGCTCACCACATTTCAATCATAAGCACTTGAAGCCCGCATAACTAAAATATATCTTTTGCGTGTAGCACAAGCGCTTTATCAGCCATGTGCAACATGGACTACACGGCAAACACCACACATTATGGAGTAAGTGCATGTTGCTAATGTTAAAATATGTTGTGCTAAAGTTGCATTAGATGAAGGAATTTCCACAAACTTTTGACCAGTTAACATTCAATCATAGAGTTTTTTCAGTGACTCCTTCTAGATTTTAATGACAAATGCTCTTACCTATGAAACAGCTATTTAGAAAGGTCGTAACAACTTTGGACAGAGGGAGGGAGAAAGGTGGACGAGGAGGAGAATCCGTAAGCCAAAGCTCTCGCGTTTGTGAGGGGGGAGTGCGACATTTAGTCGCAGCGAGGGTTGGGAGCTCTCAAGAGATGTGAGAGGCAGTGCTCTTGAGAGATGTGAGGGGCATCAAGGCAAGAGTGGATAATTAGATCAAGACGACAGAGAAATTGCAATTTTTTTCAAAAAGTGCGCGTGAGCACCTAGGGTGCATAACACCTATCGGGTCGCACCTCAAACCTCGGGTGGATTGCCACATGGTGTGGTGAACCACGCAAAGCACATGCGAATTCATAACAAAGTCACTTGAGAAAATCACGAGCGCGCCTCAAAAGTGCAACGCGTTCTAAGACATATTTCTTGCAAGAAGGTAGGACACACAGCAAGTCAGGGACTAAACTAGGTTTGCTAGCACACACAATATCGAATGTTTGCTACTTTATCACGATGGTGCAAGCGAGGATTAATGCTCTGCAAAAACATTGAACACAACACCAGAAGCCTGAAAGGTCAGCTAGAAGCCACAAGTAGTTCCAGAAGGTGTGGCCGTGGTACGAACAACATCTACCCAACTGCGTGTCGTTGGCCACACCCAGGGTGAGCTAGGTGCTTCGGCGGCATGGGTGTGGAAGCACCAAGGAGGGGGCAAGAGAGATTGACAACGGAGGCAAAGCGGTTCACAAGGATCTAGATACAACACTCTAGATGGACCAAGAGATGGTCGAGGAGACGCTTAATTTGCATCCCTAAGAACATGGCCGCAAGAAAAATGCATTTAGTGTGGTATGCTGACAAGAGTAGACCCTTTTCGTCAAATATTGCTAAGGAGAAGGAGAGGTGATGAGAAGGTTATCCACATACGCTAGTATGAAGGCAAGCACAAGATTTGTGCCACCAATGAAAAGAATGGGGTCAAAATGATTAGGACGGAAACCACTACTCACAAGGGTGGATGAGAGCTCCTCGTTCCAACAACAAGAAGAGAGGCAGGGCGTGTCCAGTGCTCAAAAAGGGCAACAGACCTACCTAGTATCATCAGAAAAACCAAGCAACTGCACCATGTATAGATCCTCCGCAAAATAGTAGTGAAGTAAAATGTTGTTCATGTCCATCTAATGAAGCTTGCACAAAACGTTAGCGGCAACCCAAATGAGTATGCAACTCGTTGTGAAGTTGTCGCAAAATTTAACGTCATGGACTTCAAACTAGCCGTGAGCGGTGAGGCAAGCCTTATACTACACGAGGGTACTTGAGGTGGTGAACTTCTTGTGCAAGACCCACTTGGCCTTGATCGTCATGCGACAAAGAGGAATGACGGCTAGGTTGAGCACGCCATGCTTATCCAAAACGACAAACTCCATGACACTTGCTGTGTGCCAGGCAGCAGCATTCGGGTGGGCAAGAGCGGCTACAAAGGAGAGGGGATCGAACTCACCAAGGGGAGACGAAAGGGAAAATGTGCATGGGGTCGATGTGACTACTAGGGCACGCGCACCTGATGCCTCTTCGTCGACAATGTAATAATCAAAGCATGCACTGCAGACGTGGCAAAACTCTAGATGAGAGAAGAGGTGACCATGGGCATGACGTGGATGCATATGTGAGGTAATAGGTGGTAAGGCGAAGGGGGGAAAATGACGGTGTAAGAGAAAGGTGAGGACAAGAGATGAGCAGAAACCAACAATTGTGACAACAACCGCAACTCCATCAAACGTGACAACAACAAGCGCAGCCCCAACCGCAACAACCAACACAACGGGCACAACTGCGGCGACAAGCAGAAGACCAACAAGCCACCTGGCATCACAAACAACAAATCCTTCAAGCGCAAGGATTCAAAAAATTCCTTAGGCCGCGAAAGTGGCGTACATGGACAAGCCTCCCCTTTCATAATCTTGCCCTTGTGCTGTTCTCCCAAAAAAACGCCTTCCCAATTTGAAAACCACGTCACCAATAATGGTGTCTACAATCTCACCCATAGAATCCTCTCTCATGATGAACTCAATGTTCTTGGCCTTGGCCTGAACTTCGTAGTACGTCCCATGCCATGCAATTTTTCTGCTATCATGCCTGACCTAAAGAACTTGTTCATATCTGTCAGGCTCATATGGTTGTTTAGGGAAATTCCTCATAAATCTGTTCCATGATTGAGGGTCCCCAACCCATCTTGGATCCCACCCATGGTAACAAGAGATTTGCAGGAACAGTTTCTGCTAATGCTTTCTGAGTCAGCTGAATTGTACAAGAGCACCAATGCACGGAGGAGAAGTAACATCTCCATAAAGAATTGGTCTGCACTTATCTCATTCCAAAATGACAAGTCCATTGAGATCAAGGCTGCTGACAAGAATCTCAGACTTGTGATACTTGATAGAGATTAATATGTTCGAGAATGCCTCTCACATTTTCTTGACAGGTCTACCTATGTTCAAGTTGAGTGTACCATTGATCACATAAAAGAGCAGCTCCTCTCCATCAAGTAGAACTGCTATACCTCTAGACATTTGCCTGAGAATCTATGGAAATTATTTCTCCAAGAACCCAAAGGAGGGTGGCAACCTGCTGCCTTCCATGTCCTCATGAAGGTAAACAAGACTCCAAGAGTTATTGGACCGATTGTTGCAAGCGAAAGTTGGATTACAACGAATGTCTCAAAATGGGTTGACTCTGAGTTGCAAACCATGGTTTGCAACCAGCAAACCTTCTTGAAGGACAGCTCATCTCTACTTTTAGAGCTGGAAACCTTGGAGCTCCCGCCGGACACCATCCTTGCCATGTAAGATGTTGTCTATCTTTGCCCTTGAATTCCCATCTCAAGAGCCCTCAACTACATTGAGGGATTTCTACTCTAAGCAAGGCATCCAAGAACTCCTGTCATCATGCAACTCCTCTCATGGGTCATGCACCATTCCTATGTAGAGTTCCAAGGAGTGACATACAAGCAAGTCAAAGGCACGGCTATGGGCACTCCAGCAGCCCCGGCCTTTGCCATCTTGTTCATGAGTTATTTGGATCGTGAGGTTAAATGAGCATGTCTTATTCAACCCCTTCTCCATCGTCGATACATCGATGATGGCCTATTGTTGTGGATAGGAGACAAGAACAGCCTCCTCCTCTTTCTAAACGTCTTCAACTCCATCAACGACAACATCAAGCTCAAGTGGGAGATCTGAAGTTCTACATTATAATTCTTAGATCTCACACTATTCAAGGGATCAAGGTTTGAGGCTACACAAACTGTGGACGTAAAAACGTTTCAGAAACCCATGAACAAGTACCTCTACCTCCCTTTCGGTAGCTACCACCCACGGATTTGCCTCCGATATTCATTCTTTCTGAGCTCCAATGATACCTTCTCATGTCATCTTCTCTAACAGAGTACCTCAACATTAAGAAGGCATTTTATTCTCGTTTCAGAGCTTGTGGCTACCCACAAAAATTCCTCAGACCCCTCTTTGCTAGGGTACGACATGCCCAATGAACGGAAGAAATCTTCAACTTTGGCAACGCTCTGAACTTTCTCCATCTACCTCTGCCTAAAAAAGACCCTTGGTGTTAAAGACTCTCTTGAGCCCACATTCAGAGAGCTTATACCTTGGCTTATGCTTCCACAATTTTTCTAGACGACTGAGAGGGCTCAATAACAAAGGGTTTTGTGGCTCACCAATTATAGCATGGAGACTGCGTAGAAAAATCAGAACGTACATAATGTTCTCTAGGTTAAAAGCGTGAACCACCATGCTGCCACTAAGTGACCTGGCATAAATTCTAGACCTGAGCAATGCAAGCTGCTCTTTGATGCATCTGAGCACACATGTGATGTATATTCTACACGGCACTAATGAAGGCCACCTGGCAAAAACCGGTATGCCAATTTGAAAGTTTTCGCACGTCTCTTGCTACCTCCCCCTCTCTCTCCCCTTTGCTCTACCATGCCGTCTCAACCTTTGATGTCTACCCCCCCACACAGTGTGATCAACAACTATGCCTCAAAAGCTGATGGCGAGAGTGCGACGTCCGACAACAATGCACGAAGTCTGTGGTTTGCCCCTCGCAAGCAAGAAGCCACCATGCCGGCTACGGACATCACCAACCTCGCACAAGTCAAGGAGGTTGAGGATTCCATCAAGAATAACGACAAGGACGACACTATGATTGAGAACACAGTCAACCAAGTGAATCCTCTGTCCGCTGTTTAACCAAGCAACCCGACAAATGATACTACTATGATAGCTTTTGTAGCTACTACTGTTGCCGCGACAGCCAATAATGCACCTGCAAACTTCAGAACCAACCAACTATGGGAGAACGGCATCCCGTCACCTGTACCTTGCCATGACAACTTTGCCTCAACCCAAGACCAGACCATCCTCATTGGCTAGATTGAGGTCTGCTTGCTGACCGGACCCCCGCCGCTTCAATGGCGGCCATCGCCAAGGAAACCCTCCTGTCTGCCAAAAGCTACCTTGCCATACTTAGCAACGCTGATAAATCTCTAGCAAAATCGCTAGACCTTGAAGCAAATGGCTACTTTGCACACTCCTGTCAGACCTAGGCCCCAACATTCTATGCCAGCGAAGAACCAGAAGTGGAGGCCAAATGGACGCAGAACCTTCTGGATGCCCAGACCGCCCACAACAAGCTTACGTACCAAATCATCATTGACAACAAGAAAACGCATAAAAACACAATCGTTTATAGACTTTTCAACTTGACGTCTGAAGTGGAGAGCCGTCTCACCATAATATGTTGCCCTACCAACCCTCCTTCGACGGTTTCCTTCGTCTACAACATTTACAAATTCATCAACGGCTGAAAGGAAAACGTTGTGGCTGAAATTGACGCTACATTGCTTGACCTCATCGCACACCATGAGCTCACTCGCGTCGCCAGTGTGAACCACGCTGAAGCCGTAAATGCCACCATGGCCTCTGCAGCAGTAATAGTAGAAGCAATGGACCAAGAACCCACAGTCGAAAGAATCGTCAAATACGAAGTCCAAAAAGAGATGGTAGCTCTTAAAAAAGCCCATTCTATTAGCATCAGTACCAAGAAGTCTGGCACAAAGTCTAGCACCAACAGCACAACTACGAAATCCAGCAATCTGACAACTAAACTCTACCCCAATGCTGCCATCAGAAACGCCAAATCTGTCCACAGTGAAAACAGAGGATACAAAAACAGCAGCCAAAATAACGGCAGGAGGAACGCTCGTAAGGGCGGCAAAACCAACAAGCTTGACAACAACCGCACCTCCATCAAACGCGACAACAACAAGCGTAGCCCCAACCGCACCAACCAACACAACGGGCAAAACCTCGGCAACAAGCAGAAGGCCAACATGCCACATGGCATCACGAACAACAAATCCTTCAAGCGTAAGTATTCAAAAAATTCCTAAGGCTGCAAAAGTGGCATACATGGACAAGCCTCCCCTTGCATAATCTTGCCGTTCTGCTGTTCTCCCATAAAACGCCTTCCCAGGATCAAAATCGTGGCACCAATAATGGTGTCTACAATCTCACCCATAGAATCCTCTCTGATGATGAACTCAATGTTCTCGGCCTAGGCCTAAACTTGTAGTACGTCCCAGGCCATGCTCTTTCTTTGCCATCATGTCTGACCTAAAGAACCTTGTTAGATCCGTGAGGCTCATGTGGTTGTTTAAGGAAATTCCTTATAAATCTGTTCCACGATTTAGGGTTCCCAACCCATCCTGGATGCCACCCATGGCAACAAGAGAGTTGGAGGAACAGTTTCAGCTACTGCTTTTTGAAGAAGCTGAATTGTACAAGAGCACCAAAGCACGGAGGAGAAATAACATCTCCAAAAAGACTTGGGCTGCACTTGTTTCACTCCGGAACAACAAGTCCATTGTGATCAAGGCTGCTGATAAGAATCCCGGACTTGTGATACTTGATAGAGATCACTCTGTTCCGGAATGCCTCTCACATGTTCTTAACATGTCTACATATGTTCAAGTTGAGTGTTTCATTGATCACATTAAAGAGCAGCTCCTCTCCATCAAGGAGAACGGCTCCGCCTCTGGACTCCTGGCTGCGAATCTGTGGAATTTCTTTCTCCTAGATCCCAAAGGAGGGTGGAAACCTGCTGCCTTCAATGTCCTTATGAAGGTAACCATGACTCCAACAGTTGGTTGACCTAATGCTGTAGTTGGATTACAACTAATGTCTCAAAATGACTTGACTCTGAGTTGCAAACCTTGGTTTGCAACCAGCCAACCTTCTTGAAGGACAGATCCTCTCTACTTTTAGAGCTAGGAACCTTGGAGCTCCCGCCGAACACCATCCTTGCCACGTATGATGTTGTCTCTCTTAACCCTAGCATTCCCATCTCTAGAGCCCTCAACTACATTGAGGGACTTCTACTCCAAGCTAGGCATCCAAGAACTCCTGTTATCATGCAACTCCTCTCATGGGTCATGCACAATTTCTATGTAGAGTTCCAAGGAGTGACATAGAAGCAAGTCAAAGGCACGTCTATGGGCACTCCAACAGCCCCGGCCTTTGCCATCTTGTTCATGAGTTATTTGGATCTTGAGTTGAAATGAGCATGTCTCGTTCAACCCCTTCTCCATCGTTGATACATTGATGATGGCCTATTGCTTTGGACATAAGACAAGAATAGCCTCCTCCTCTTTCTAACCTCCTTAAACTCCATCGACGACATTATCAAAATCAAGTGGGAGATCTCAAGTTCTACAGTAGATTTCTTAGACCTCACATTATTCAAGGGATCAAGGTTTCAGGCTACAAAAACTATGGACGTAAAAATGTTTCAGAAACCCATGAACAAGTACGTCTACCTCCCTTTTGGCAGCTACCACCCATGGAGTTGCCTTCGATATTTCATTCTCTCTGAGCTCCAACAATACCTTCTTAGGGCATCTTCACCAACAGACTATCTCAACATCAAGAAGGCGTTTTACTCTTTGCTTTGAGCTTGTGGCTATCCACACAAATTCCTTTAACCCTCTTTACTAGGGTATGACATGCCCAACGGCCGAAAGCAATCTTAAAACTATAGCAACGCTCTGAACTTTCTCCATGTACCTCTGCCTCAGAAAGTCCGTTGGTGTTAAAGACTCTCTTGAACCCACGTTCAGAGAGCTTACACCTTGGCTTGTGCTTCTATCATTGCTCTAGATGACTCGAGGGGCTCAATAGCAAAGTGTCTTGTGGCAGAACAATTATAGCATGTAGACTACATAGAAAAATCAGGACGTACATCATGTCCTCTAGGTAAAAAGCGTGAACCTCCACTCTGCCACTTAGTGACATGGCATGAACCCTAGACCTGAGCAATGCAAGCTGCTCTTTGATGTGTTTCAGCACACGTGTGATGTTTTTTTTTGCATAGAACTGATGAAGGCCATTCGGCCGAAACCAGTATGCCAATTTGAACATTTTTGCATGTCACTGGCTACCCCCCCTCCTTCTCCCCTTTGTCGTACCGTGCCCTCACAATCGTGAGATGTCTACCTCCCCACATAACACAATGGAGACAGGAAGAAAAGAGGGGGGGAGACATCGAAGTGACCGATGATGTAGGGAAGACCGAGGGAGGAACAAATGAAGCAAGAATTGAAACCAAGCATAGCGAGGGAGGGAGACACAGAGTGGAAGGAGAAAGAGAGGCATAGGCAAAAGCAAGAGTGGTCCAAGAGCTAGTGCAAGAGGAAACAGGTGAATAAGGAGGAGAAGTGTTTGAGACGAAACGAGGAAGCAGCGATGAAGAGCGGAGAGAGGAAGGGGTGTTCCCCTAAAGGGAGATGAGTGGGGGAGGAGGTACAACGGCAAGATGGCCCAAAACATCATGCGTGCGCATCCACGAGTGGGGGCGAGAGGGCACATAAGAAGAGAGTCCGGGCTGGAGACAAGTACTAAGGGGGAAACTACCAAAGGAGTAGGTGGAGAAGATAGGAGAGCATGTAGCCAAGGGGAATGAGAGGGAGACGGAGGAAGGGGGAGAAGGGTTTCCTAAGAGACACCATCGACAAGAGGAAGAGAGGGGGAGTGTTTGGTAGAAGAGGCAACAGGGGGGAGGACGAAGGATGCAGCATCATAGGTACCAAAACAAGATCACCCATGCAATCGATAGGTAAGGAAACCTGTGGAGGGGTCTCCTTGTAGACGTCCTTGATAGAGAGGAGAACTGTATCTGCATAAAAAATGGGGGAAGATGCATGAGGGGAGCCCTTAGCCTGGGTAGCGATTAGAACAGGGTGGTCAAAGGAGGGGAGAGGGGAAGCCAAGAGGGGAGACAAGAGATGGCATGGGAGATTGTAGGAGGGGAGGGAGGCAAGAAACAAATGGCAGACTGACGCGGTGGTGAGAGGGGGGTAAAGGATGTCTCAAGAGAGTGTTTTCAACAACAAGCGTCCAATCCTCGGCCTTACATGATTGAAAGCCACTTTCACACTTCATAAGGGAAATTGTGAGCCCTCATCTTTTATGTGGAAAACGTAAAATCCTTCGCCTTGCATGATTTAAGGATATTCTCACTGTGATCATCCTTACCCCAAGATGTCTTACAGTTTCCACGTTTATTTTAGGACTTTAAGTTTCTCTCTTACTTTGAATGCAGACTATCATTTATAGGTTTATATTTTACTCCCATCCTCTTCCCTCAAACTCTTATTTTCTTAAGTTTCTTCATATTTACTTAGGTCATTAAAGAACTAACTGTTCACCACAAGTGTAATACCACTAGACATAGAAGATAAGAGGTGCCTAATTTCTATTCAAGGGACCATTTTTATAAATCTTATGTGTACTTAGATTCCTTAAGAATCACCAATTTGTGTTCTAAAAACGAACTCCATTCTATGATCATAAATGTTTTAGTCTTGACAACAAGAAGCGCATTTGTCATGTGCAACCTAATCATTAGAGGTGTATATAACAAAGTAAGTATTGAAAGAATTAGGAAAAATACTTGTACAGTTAAGGAATTCAAATTTCATCTTAGAGGACTCCTGGATAGACCTATGCATCTTTATAATACCAAAATCGTGCAAACAACCCTCCAACTCAAGAGGTTCATCATCATGATTGAATCTTGTTATCAACGTGTACATATGCAAAGCGTTTTATCACACAAAATTATTCATTTTCATTGTCTACTTTAGGTTCAACCAACCACATTTTATTCAATTTTACACGAATAACATGGTCATTTTTTGTATTTATTTGAACAAAAATGTATTAGGAAAAAATTATTGATTGTGCATAGAAGGCAGAATAAAGTTTAAAACTCCTATTCTATTAGTTTGAGGCTAGTTTTGAACTCATAAAAAACCTAATAGAACATCCAAAAACAAATAACTTACACATTATCCATATTTATTTGATTACAAATCCCTTTGTTTACACGTGAAATAAATATTTTCCCATAAATTATTTCTCAGTCACTATTGTTAATAAACTTTATATTTGACGGCGACAAACAATAACATAGTTCTTCCATGGTAAGGAAGGTCTTTTATGATATTAAAAGGTTTTTTTTCATTTTTATGTTATATTCAAATGATTTGTCAATCATTGTCTATTTCAATTCAATAATTAAATGGTGTTATCTACATGGAACCTTCAATATATTAGGGTTCAATCAACGCAAAATATCATCCTTGCAAAAACATGCAACTTGAGCATATAATTGCACATTTCATCATAAGCATGATTAATTCTGTTTTGTGATTGCATACTCAATGTATGTATCAAGGAAACTTAATTCAGACCAATATCTTGAAAAAATGGATCATTTATAAAATTGTATGACATTATCACATGTTATCAATGTTGGAATTCAAAAGGGAGAGGTGATCAAACCTCCTCTAGAACTTGGATAGTACATGTGAACATTGTCAAGTGGATGTTTGACCCCAACTCATTCCTATCTACAATGAAATGGAAACATTGATGTTTTAAATGCATATTCCTAAGGGAAACTCACAGTTTACATACTCATTCATGTTATAATATCATTCAAATTGATGAAAATGCCTCATACAAACTCTACATTGTCAAAAGAAACATTCAACTTGTACCAAAATGCTAGACATCACCCTAGGCTTATTCAGCCCATTCACACATTTTCTCCAGTGATTTTCTCAATAAGAGTTATGGATCTCAAGCCTTTTACAAGTTAAGGAACACCACAATACACCCCAAATCTGTAGAGCCGGAGATATGGAGCAGAAGCCTCTTCTGCAAAACACGACCCATGTTGACACCAAATCCTAGTGTAAAAGAACATACATAATTGTGTGTGTTGATACGATAGAAATAAATATCTAAAGTAGCATAAGGTCTTGTCTGCCTTGAAGCCTTAGCTAATGACAAAGCGGTTTGTTCAGTTTAGGTCATGTAACAATTTCCCTCTTGATGATTACATACATGTGAAGATGGCCTTCTCATGATCCTCTTTGTTGGTGTTGAAATACGAGACATCAAATCAAAACTTTCCACTTGATGGTTTTCAATACCTTAAGAGACTTTCTTTCACATAAATCATATGATTTTGTACGGCGCTTGAACATGAAAGTTCAGAATTGAAACTTTTGCTGAAGTGCATGCTTCAAACGTAGCCAAATATAAATAAAAAGAGAATGTTGAACCCGAAATGGATCAACAAACTTCTAGAAATCTGAATTTAAGCTTCTTAGGGATAAAAATTGGAAGGCTTTATCACAAAACACAAATAGCTTATGTATTATTTATTGTTTGTGATGTATGAGAAACTTTATTTTGGTTTGAATACCTTCATTGAGTGAAATTTTCTAAGCATGACATAACTGTGATTTTAAAATTATGGCCAAATATCTAAGAAAACAGATGATTTTACTTCATGAAAATCTATGTGGTGGAGGGTATTTTATGTATTTCCAGAACCTCTTAAACCATACAATTATGTACAACAATACCTCTAAATAGCGCCTATACAACTACACTAAAAACCTCCTCATGTAAGTGTATTGCAAGTCCAAGTTGAAGGTATATCAAAATGGTATGATGATCAATTCATGTTGCACATTTCAACTTATCAAGGTAATATGAGACAATGCATCCACCTCCAGTCCTCACTTCATCTTATTCTTACAGAAAGGGATGAAATGATACAGTTTCGTTCAAATGCCAAGAAATGCAAGAGATATTTGTTATCAGTATTTCTAATTAATCATATTTCAACATAATTAAATATTTTTGTATTTTGCATAATCCAAGACATGCATAGATAGCAAAGAATACACAAAAATGAAGGAAAAGATGTGTTAAACCTTTTTATAACATTGTGCATGAAATAATAGCTTATTACATTTTTTGCATTGAATTTAAAGTTTATTTGTATATTATGGTATTTCAAAGAAGGCATTCACATGAAACGAGATAGAAAAAGAGTTTTTGAGGATATTAAATAGAATTTTCCCAGAAATGACGAACCATGTAATAACACAAGTAATAAAGGCGTTAAAACTACCAATGTAACGAAATTCTTTTTGTTTATTGATGATCACTACCATAAATGTTTTCACGTGGAAACTTTCAATCATTTATCAGAATTTGAGATTATTTTATAGGATATACTTTGTCAATCGTATTCAAAGCACTTTTTAATAAGAAGAACCATGGTGTGGACAACCAGAACATGATTTTTAGAACGTAAGTGGGACACCAGACTTCTTAGAAAATACGGCAACAAAATCCAAAGGGGGCTCAAAAATACATTTGAATAATGTATGCTAGTACATATGATCCCTGTGTGATATGATTATCCCTTATTGGTAACTTATCTTATTGTCATATACTTAAAATCTCCGAATTTGATAAGATTAATAGAATTTGAAAAGAAATGAAGATCATTGAAATGAGCATGAAATCAAGCTAGGATTCAAAATTTCACCATTTCGGGGTCCTCAACTGTCAAATCATTGATGTGGAATACATGAAGGCATATTATTCTTTCTAAAGAAGAATAGTTTCAGTAGTATGATCTCTCCACGTGGATTAATTCACCACTAGAATTTACACATTTTACTCAATTTATGACCGTCCAACACTATAATAATTATATAAGGCCAAGTTTTGGGTGAAAGGGTTTAGTTATAGTGTTCAAGGAAAATATATCTACTTAGATTGTGAAATATTCAAGCATTATTTCTGAATACATATTCCATAGAAACACCTTTGCATGGATTGTCATGGTTTTCAATGATATCAAGCACGCCCAAAATGGGATGCTCATATACATGAAGTGATATCAAAAATTTCATTCAAGACAAAATGTTAAATTAGATGTGCGTCAATACACCTGAATTTGAGACCATCTATGATCTTGAATTTGTGCAAATGTTTCAAGAAATTCTTTTATAAATTTTTGCACAAACAGCATATGATTATATTCTTTAGGTTTGTTCATAAACTTTATCGTTGGAAGTGTATCCATATGCCACATAATGTTTTATAACTTGTCACGTTTTCAATATGTTCAGAAAAAGCACCTTGCCGATAGTGATGGTGAGGTGTCAACCTCATAGTACAATCCATTTTAAGTCACTCTAACATCAATCTTAAAACTTATTGTGATGGTTGATGGCTTATTATGCTTCAGAAGAAACTTCTTGCTAACGCAAAATTCAATTTGCATATGTGAAAGATCATCGCTCATACATACAAAAATCACATGATAACTAAATCCTTCACTAATGTGAGCATATCTATGCAAAAAGGATTAAGTTTCAAAAGAAATATTCAATTTTCACCGGGACAACAGAATTTTGATGTCCCCATTTTTGTTCCTTAGATGTTATGTATCAAATACCAAGATAAAAAAAATCTTAAAGGCGAAAAAAGCATTCTATCTTAATGGAAAACGACCTTGATTTCCACCATTCCACCATAGGTGTGTAAATTAAGAGGAAATCCTAACTCTAATGTCTGATACATGTTAGAGGGGAGAGAGGGTGGTGTAAGAATCGACACATATCTCCTTTGATCGATGGAGAAGACAAGAGTAAAAAAGAATCTCAATTAATACTCTCTCTCTCTCTCTCTCACTCTCTCTCTCTTTGTCTGTCTCTTGCTCACTCTCTCTTTCTCTCATTCTCTCTCTCTCTCTCTCTCTCTCTCTCTCTCTCTCTCTCTCTCTCTCTCTCTCTCTCTCTCTCTCTCTCTCTCTTTCTTTCTCTCTCTCACTCTCTCTCTCTCTCTCTCTCTCCCTCTCTCTCACTCACTCTCATTCTCTATATTCATACATAAATTTCCCCTCATCTCTCCTTCTATCCCTCCATCCCCCCCTCTCTCTCTCTCTCTCTATCTCTCTCTCTTTCTTTCTCTCATCCTCTCTGCCTTTCTGTCTTTTCCTTTTTGCGTATGAAGCTTGAAAGTTTTGATATAAAGACATTTTTTCGTAGGAACGACTTTCCTTTTGTGGGTCTTTAGCTCTCAATAAGCATAGGAAGGGTGAGCGTGCAGAGGAGATGATTAAGAGAGAAACTTGTGAGACGTAACAATGCCAATTAATTACCTGAAGCAATGTTCTTGCTCATGAGTATGAGACGAAACATGTCCAATCCTTCCTTTAAGCCAAAATCTCTCATTATTTTTTTTTTTAATATGGCCTGTTCATTTCAAACATTAAATTAAGGAGTAAAAGAATAATTGCCTTTTAAGTACTTATCTAGAGGGTTTTAGTGAATAAAAATATTTTTTGAAAATTATTTCAAACTCTTACATTCATTATAGGCAAGAGTTTTTCTTTAACTATGCACACAAAGTTGAATTCATCCATAAGGATGAAATGAAATGAGAGGAATGGTCCTCATCACCTAAGACGTTTCTTGAAAAATCATTCAAATAAAGAGAACCTATGTAATCCTTGCGGAATGTTTGCATGCAATAGGACATTACGTATCATTTGAGTGGTGGAGTGACACGATGCTTACCAATGGCTTTCGTTGTGGTGTTTGGTTGTTAGAGCAGAAGTAAAATATGCCCTATAATTTTCTTCTTGAAGTGTGCCTTTTTAAAAGTTTCCTCTTGTTTACTAAGGGGTTTTACTATGTAAATAAATAAAAAAATTAACCTGAGGAACGGACACAAATTAGATTTGAACAGTTTTCTATTAAGATTGAAAAGGTCTAAATATGGATGTGCAAAACATTTAGCATCGGTATGCATCATTATAGCATTTCTGTATTTTTATGAAAGGGTCTGTACTTTCCATCTTTTTAATCAAAATGGATTTTATGCTTGATATTATTAAAATGAAGAAGTTTTTATCGAGATAATTTCAAATTTTATTACGAATGAATCAAAATTTGCTTCTTTTTCTTCAATCATGTCTCTTCATCCATGATTGTCATGTTTTCATTTATTATTTGAATAATTTTTAACCATGCATAAATGAAAGAAGATATGAAATGTTGTATATTTTTTTAAAATAATGGAGTTTAGTCTCAGTTCATGAATGGGTGTTAGGGGATGGATTGAATTTTACTATTTACTTCCTAACGATGATGATTTTCTTTGCTTTGCTGTATTTGGGATCATCTCAGTTCGTGTCTCCATTGTAAATCATCTTAGGAAGGGTTTGAAA
>SZWC01030704.1:4654-20180 GCA_023375785.1 Penium margaritaceum | reverse complement strand
GGGGGGAGCAGACCACGCGCGAGGTTCGGGGTCACGTGCTATCGGGAACAGCCTGGACCCCTCCGCGAGGTAGAGCAAGAGGCGACCTGTCTTCCAGCCTCACCCTGTCAGTGCGTGGGAAGAGCAACGGGTCGTCGCGGGAGGGTGAGGGCTACGGAGGCAGCAAGAGGCCGCCACCGTTTCCTGCGGTGCGGCTACCAGGCGGCCAGCGTCCGAGTCGCACTCGCAGGCGCGTATTGAGACTGGGTTGAGGTTCCGACGGGAACTAAGCGTGGGCATTGTAAAAAAAATAGGCGATTCTACCACCTTCCATCAATAGTAGCAATCTAATCTAGACGGAAACACCACTGACCATTGGTACAGAAACAAGTTCGAGCAGACTAGGTTTCAGGTGGCTGTAGAAAACTTTGAGTGCAGCTGTTTGCACGTATTCCGAAATTCAATGAAACAAAGGGTTTTAGAAATTAATTTTTTCCAGATATTTAAGGAGAAATTAACTATTAGCGACACTCCACAGTCACAGCAATGTGATAGTCATGCGAGAGACAAATGCAAATCAGGTATTCTTATGAGTGAAGAAAGCAAATGTCAATAGGGGATCAAGGAAAATATAATATCTTTCCACTCATAAATTCATAATAAATCAATAACAAGGGAAAATGAACTGATTTTTTAGACCATAAGATGAAAACGTCATCCAAATGAACCATTACCTAAAACATAAATCAACAACATGAGAATGTGTCAAATAATACGTACACATTGAAAANACAACCAATGGCATGGATAGTTCCCAATGGTGAACTCATTCCGCTTTCTATACACATTGTTTTTCCCATATTGAAGTTCCTACCATTTTGCATTCATTTTCACCTAGTACTAGTTCTTGGTTACAAATTTTGAAAACCGTGTTAAGATATTAAATTCATCTATATCGATAACTCATTTAAAATAGCACATTTTTGCATATAATACCAACCATTGTTCTCCATTATGTTACACTAATGTATCCTTGTAATATGCAGATTATTCATGACATTCACTGTCTACAAAGAATCTAGAAGCCATGTGTTTCCAACATAGTAGACCTGTGGTAAGGTTCACACATGGAGCGAGCCAGGATAGCATGTGTTGTAATGGAATCGTTTTCTTAAATTGAACCTAAGACATGTGGTTGAACACCAAACAATAAAAATGCAACCCGAAGAGTTTTTCATTTTCATTCATGTATACCAAAATAAAACAAATCGTTTCATCCATGCTGAACTGCCATTACCCATTATCGCATCAAGGAATCCAATGTTACATCAACAAAGAAACATAATCTTTGAGTATATTCTACTCCATGAGATTCAAACCAAGAAACATGAATGTGATAACTTTCAAATAGAGAAACAAAAATCCATTACTTTCCCATATTTCAAAGCAAATAAGACTAGGTGTAGCTAGGGTCATATTCCTGAGAGAATATGGGGATAAAGTGAGTCTTTTCTTGGGTCTTGTATTACAATCAGATATGCCATGAACTTATTCAATAAGGATAAAACGCAAACATCTAATTCTACACTTCAAGAATAGTTTCAAGATACGTTTTGAACTCAATAAGGAATGACAAAGGAGGAACTATGTTTTCCTTATTCATTTACGGATGTAACCTTCAATGTTGAAAGTTACATGACGAATAATCTAAATTTTAGATAAAGGCAAAATGGATCTGATCATGGTGTGACTTTACCCTTTATTACTCCATTTTCTCATTTATGTGAAGGAAAACAAACGTCTTCAACATGAGAAATGTATTGGCACACCACTTTCCCTAAGGAAACATACACGAATATCCACATGAAAAAACAATACTTCAACTTCTAAAAAATTTACAAGCTTCAAAATAGAATGTCCAATAAGCACACCACATAATCTAGGTGTCTAAATCGTAGTAAATGTTTGGAAAAACAACTCATTTCACAATGAATTAGGGATCATAGTTAACAGCCACAAATGATCGGGTAATGCTCAGGTTTGATGATGTTATCCCAAATACTACTCATGCATCATTTCACACAAGGTCAACACACCACATGTACCCATAAGAGTAACACTTGCAGTTCGCAAAATATTTTTGGGCTTGATAACATGGACAAAAGATGGTTCATTTACTAAAGAGTGTGAAAACCCTTTCCTCAATGAAGTCAACCTAGGAATGAAAACATTCTACAAACCTCAAAGAAAACAAAGTATTAAGGATATGCCTACCAATTTCATAATGAATCCCTAGAGAATTGTCATCCACTTGCAAGGAACATTATGGATTTTTTGTGGTTAATAAGAATCAAGACGTAACTCTAGCATTACGTAGGTTAACACACATACAAAATAGTTTCTCTTCGAAATTCATTTTGAAAACAACTTGGATTGAGTTGTAATCTTATCCAATGGAACAAAAACTCATGAATAAGATGAACACCTCATGTGCCTCAACTTTCATTGCGAATAAGAAATTTCATTTAGGCCAAGATGTTCCATTGATCTTCAAAATTCTCCCTGAATAGATGGGATTTGAGGGAATGCATTGCCTCAAAGCAATCATAAGTATAAGATAAGAAACAAATTCATAACAATACGGCAATCCATGTGATCATTTAATTATGAATATACATCGTAAACATTTAAGAAAACAGCAAACACATTTACATTATAAGAAAGGTGTATTTCCACTAGAATATGTTCTTTCAATAACTCTTTCGTATGAATTACCTTGATGTTTATGCCAAATGTAACCTCAATTCATTATAGGCATCAAATCTCATGGATTAGAACCAAATGTTGATGTTTCATCCATAAGGTAAGAAAAGGCACAAAATATTTTTACACATTCCACAGAAATTCATTGTTAACTTGAATAACTACAAAAGAGGAAATACGTTTTGACAAGAATTATAACAAATACATCAAACATATGAGGAGCAATACTATGTGCATTTAAAAACTATCACGTGAAATAATTGCCCTAGAAGAAAAGCTAAAGCAAATTGGAATTTCAATGATAAAAAGGCACAAAATGATAAATAAATATTGCTACAAATGGGCAAAAAAATGTAATTCAATCAATACTTCCATGATTTGACAGAGAAACTTCTAAAGATTTCTTTTGTGGTTATTTAGTTTCTTAAAAGTAATCATACACAATAAACAAATTATTTAGGGAGATTTTGGAGAACGTGAAAGAATTCTAGTGTAGATCAATGAGAAAACATTCTTTTTGCTTTTATTAAGATTGAAAAACTGGAACACGTTTTTCATTGCTAGCCTTTCCACATTTTAATATATTTTATCATCTTGCAAACGATAATCCATGTCCCATCATGTAATACAATACATAAAAATCATTTCACAGTTCATAGTTTTAGCCCTTTTCATATAAATAATAGTTGTAAGCCATGGTTTGATATGTACCCGTTTGATAAGGCCCATGTCTACAACCTACACTTGATTTTAAACAATTAAGGGTCTGTTTTCCTACTAGGATTTGAGGTAGGCACATGTGCTTCCAAGTACTTCCTTCTCTTCTACACAACACATTTAATTCAATCTAGATAACTTAAACTTGAGCCTAAGTGGAAAGAAAAAATTGTGCTTGCAATGATACTCATGTTTGAACAATTTTTGTAAAAAAACATCACGAGACGGTGCTCTTAACCAACTTCTAAAATTTGCAATAAGAAGCACATTGTACTATTCTGTGGCTCTACATCTCTGACCTCATTATCTTAGCGCAAACGGTACCTCTTTTGTGAAGTATAGTAGCTGTGGTAGCAAACTCCACAAGTAAAAGCTCAATTCTGAGTGTGCAATGACTCAAAGCATCAATGTCGGGCTAAATGTTGATCAAATGATATTAAATAAGCTTGTAAACAAAGTAATTCAAAGGAATTCGATGGTCTTGAGGCTCATGATGTATGCTAATGAGTTGGTAGCCTTTGGTAGATGAAGGGATCTACCACGAAATAAGTAATTTACACTTTGTTAGGGTTTTCAAAAGCTTGTAGTGACAAGGTCATAGCGTGCACGGATGAAGCAAGCTTGTAATTGAAAAGACTATCAAGTAATCCAATGTGCGGAAGTGATGATGTGGGATCAAGGGATGATTCGTGTACTTCCTACGCACAGAGATCCTGACAATAACAAGACTTCCTTGTTACATTAGATCACGCGGTGACTTTGTAACTACAGAATCCTTAAAACCCAAACAAGCTTTCAAAGCAAAAGGACATGTGGACATGCTCAACATGTGATTAGGAAAGCAAACTCGTGCCACCATGAAGAAGTAGCACGTACATCTCAAGCTTCAAAAGATGAAAATAATTGTCATCACTCACCAACGCAAGGATGAGCGCGTGACGTGGCCAATCTGCACACATGGAGATATTCATGTTCTTAGAGTAACGTCAATATGAAAAGCCCACACATGGTCTCTCCAGAGCTGAATGACCTCTTAACGCCAAGCTTGTTCATAAACCAAGAATATTATCCAAGGAAAGAGTAAGAACAGCTGAAGAGGAAAAGCGCTCAACAAAAAAGTGCTTTAGACAAGGGGATATCCGGATGTTGCGCATGGAAATAAAGCCTTGGAACTATATTGGACTGACAAGTTTCTTTCACTCTTTTCTTCCGGAGGAGGGCACACGTTTTGAAGCTCTTGGGCCATAACTTCAGCAGCAATAGTCCCAAATGCATCAAGAGGTTTATCTACACCATTAGCTTCAACTCATACAACTACAATCGGTATGTAGTAAAACATTCCCGTAGGCACATGTTGCAAAGTTTATGCCATTAACTTTCATAAAAGTGCTAATGCGAGTGCTACGATCCATAACGTAAGGTTGGCGTGAAGCCCCTTCCCACGACAATAGGTTGGTTAGACAACGACAAGCAAGCGAGGCCTCGCGAGAGGCGTGAGCTGAAGAGGACTAGCCAATACCTTAAAATGGTTAAAAAAAATTCTCCACTCAAGAAACTAATGGTGGCAAAGGGCCACGCGCAAGAAGCCAAGGCTAAGGTCAAGTGGTTGGTAAAACCGTGGGGAGCTCAGATTGACACAGTCGGTGTGAACTACGTGTTAAAAATGGGGGGGTAAGGGGCGTGCCTTTGGTCAAAAGAAGGAAGGCTACTCGTTATGGGTAACACAAACACTCTCCAAATGGAGGGGCAACGTTGTTTTTGGCAGAAAAAAATCAAGAAGAGTTCAACAAAAACTTCAGAAACGACCACCAAAGCATAAGGAAGGACGGCGAAGACAAAGAAAGGTTGTTCCAATTGTGGAGGACGCCATGGACGTCCAAGACAGTCGTTTGAGGAGTGGAAACCGACCAAGAATGGATGTGGGGGTACAATGGCCGCGTTGACCATGGGAATATTGCGCATAAGCAACTAAGTATGCCTGGAGCAAGCTATAAAAGTGGCATAGTTGTCAAAGCAAGAGGTTGAAGCGACACGAGGAGCAAAAGGCTACAACGTCAAAAACGAATGACAGGTAGTGAGCTTTTACACTCGCTAGTTAAGAGTGGTTGTAGCAAGTTGGCGGTCCAAGCAAGTGGTCCCAATCCTCAGTCCCACCTCGCAAGAGCCGCATCAATGGAAGCTTCTAGAGCCTTCTACTAAACATCCATGTACATGCATGGAAAGCACAATGGCTCGTGCTATGGAATGTTGCTTCTCCAGGAAAAAACCTCATGAAGAATAATGGTGACAAACCTCACCTCACCGAGTTTAAAATTTCCCCTCCAATTGACCAGCTGCAACCAAACAACGGTACGAAAAAGACCCAAAAATTCTACAAGCAAGAATTTGGAGTGCAATTCTCAAAACATGTGCACCTATTTTTCCCCTCAAAACTTGCAATAACAAAAAAACACCCAAGAGCCACTCAAAAACATCTTCTAACAACAAAACATTGTTTCACAGCTCAAGCCTCCAACAATCACTCATTTCTCCACTCAAAAAATGTGAAAGTCTCTACATTTATCTACATACCTATGTAGTGGGAGTGATATAGTGAGTGATCACTACGGTGAGCGATGGCCTCGACATGGCGCACTCGAATTGACAGTCGGAGGTTTTTACGCAAAGTTACGAATTTGTATTTGTAAACAATTAAATGTGGCTTGACGAGGAGTTTTCTTCTGTACATGCTAGACTTAAATATAGAATCTAGCTCTAAGGGGGGAAAGGAGTTTGGATTTGGGTTCTGCATGCACAATACGGTTATTCATGTCTACTGGCTAAGATTTGTCAGTAATTGTGTAGTGTAAGTAAGCATTATTGGGTACTTGGCCTAGACCGGTCACGGTTGGGCTACACTTGACTGGATTGTTAGGACCCCTTTCATCATCATATGCAAGTAGATCCCTAGAGTAGGGAACGATCTTGATCAATTGGTCCATGCAAAACTCAACATTGCATCAACCACCATATGTAGGAATCAACAGCTGCGTCAGGTACCAAATGCGCCACTCAACACCTGCATGCAAAGCCAAGAGTGAAGACCGCCATGCGTGAGCGGCAACATGAACAACTCATCAATTCCGAATACGGTCGAGTGGCCAACATTCATAAGGCTTCCTTGAGGAGGAAGTTTCTCTCCTTGGACCAATTGGATTCCTTGAGAGGGAAGCTACGACCTTGAAGTATGACATTTCCTCTACACACAAGGGAGTTGGTCAACTTTCCAGGATCCTCGTATGAAAGTAGACTTGACTCAGTCAGTCCAAGAATTTAAGCAATTACTTAGCAACCAACTCAACATGCAACTCAAACCACTTGACCATTAGGACATCTATGCCAACAACACCTCAAACCAAGAGTTTAAAATAGCTATCATCTCAAGACGTTAACAAGCATGAAAGCATTATGCCAGTCATAGTAGGTGGACATCTCAACTTCCTCAATGCTTGACTACCTCGTTGTAGTGGCCACACTACTTGCAAGACTCAAGCTGCCTAACTTGAGCTGTCTTACTTGAAGTTCACCATCTTTGCACTAGGAGTTATTTCTAGGCAAGAGAGCCTTGATTTATTGTCTAACCTTAGCTTTGCTCAATAAAGCTCATTCTATTTGGACAATCATAATGAGTTCGAATGTCCCTCTGTCGACCCACAATATTGGGTAGTGCTCTTTCAGCCTGCTAAGGAAGGTCTTGAGGCTCTGTGTATTACTTGAGTTCCCCTTTGTTGACCTAGTAAGCCTAAGAACACTCGCCCATCTTGCCTAGAAGAGTCACAAGACCTTTCACGACCGAATAGTCTAGCAATGGCTGCTAGTGTGCAGAGGAGGCTGCCCTATCAACCTAAAGGCATGATCTAGTAATCGTGCTAGTACCCTCACAACAATAACCTTATAAGGCCTAGCAAGATGTTTGGCCTTTGCATAAGGCAGGTGTTGTTAGAGCATTGAGATGACTTGTGCGTTGTCGCTCTTTCCCTACACGGTACATGTCATTGATAGTCTTTTCAATTACAAGTTTGATTCCAATCTTCCACTTCCACACATTGGAGTAGAGGGTTTGCTTACTAAGCATAAAGATCCGGAGGAGCAGCAAGACCCCTTTGTTTCATCAGAGCTTGTAATGACTTTGTGACTACAAGCTTCTCAAAATGCCAAAACACTTGAATATTAGTTTATAATGTAAATCTTTATGGATTCATGGAGGAAGGTCTTGAGGAGGTAAAAGTACACTTTGTAAAGGGGTCTAGGGGTTTAGGTCATCAAAAAGGTTTTTCCTTATGTGTAGAGTTGACTATACATATCCAAGAAATACAACGTAGCTCAAATGGCTTTTCTAATTTTAGCGAAATTTCAAACCAATTCTTTTGTGAACCATAAATTGAGTAAGCAAATGTACTCTTCCTCAACGTATCAATTTTGAACCCCTTCTTGGTAAGGAATTCTAGAGGTTGAAAGGAAAAATAAAATGCACGAAGGAAAAAACTACTGTGTTACTTTTGGCATTGATGCAACGTTGTGATCTTAACGATTCATGAAAAAGGCTCTGATAAAATGACTTACATTGTATTTCATTTTTTTCAAGTAAGGGATAACACAAATGAGAACCATGCGGTTGTAGTTTGGATTTCAAATATTGCCCATTCAAGTCCTCGAAACATTTAGTCATATAAATTGCTTTCTACATTGAAATCAAGGTGCCAATGTTTTTCTATCGTGCAAAAATCACATTGAAGTGCGCAAACCCCAAACCGGGCATATGGCTTGCCACGTGCTATGTCACTTTGATGCATCAAAAAAGGCATGGCCCCATGTTTTTTCTCTTTAGAGAAGTCTTTTGATCTACTTGAAACGGATTTTTGACCATTGAGCCATCGTGTGAGACTTGCAAAAAAACTCAATTTGCCAACTAGGACTTTGAAATGGGCTTCAAGCCTTTAAGGACCGTTTTAAAACAAGACATAATGTTTCGATTTCCAAAATGAGACATTGGTTTTTCTTTAACTCTAGGAGTTCAGACAACTTTGAGTGCAACAAAATGATCACTCATTATGTGTGAAGCTAGTGAGGCTTCTCATACTTGTACGTTTCATAACTCAATTGTATGCAAACCACCAAGAAGATTGAAGCTTTGTGACACACACAGTGAGTTTCATTAGTGCATGTTGGTGAGGAACCTTAAAGAGAAACATGATCTAAAAGATGTTGATAAGTGTAACTCCAAAATAGAAGGTCCTCATAAGAGAGTTTAACTAAAATAGCCTTTCAATGTTGGTCTTGGTTAGTGTCATTTGTTGAGGTTGGAATGCTACTCAAGCATGGATTCAAATGGCTTCAATTTGAGTTTGACAATGTACTTTGCTTGAACGTTTCTTTTCCTTATGACATCACTTAATTCAAGAAGAAGAATAGTTTTGAGATTTGATGTAGTTTCAAACCATGATCTTGGTCCCATGAGTTGTCATGGACAAAAAACTAGCGACTGATACTCAAAAAAAGAGAATGTTGAAAAATATGATATATTTTGGTTGGCATATGTGGCTTTGATATCTCCACAATCTTGTACCCGTAATTTTCCTTGTTCCAAATATGCACAAAATCTGTTTTAATTGATGGCTTTAAATTTTGGAGGTAGCAAGTTTCAAAAGTCATGTGATATGTCGCACCATTTAGAAGGAACCACACATCAGTACTTTTCTTCATGTCTCATTTTATTCATAAACGAAGTGTAAAGGATCATGAATGAAAGGGATGAAGGAATGAAGAATTCTTCCTGAGTTGTTCATAAACATTGAGCTCCACATTGTTATCATTTGATCCTTTCACTTGAGCATTCAATGCTTTGGCCTCAAACTATTTGATTCATTTTTCTTCACACTTAAAACCAATTATTGCCTAATGTCTCGTCACCTTGCAAAACGATCATATAAGGACTTTATTTTCTTGAAGATTTTTTTTACACTACAGAATGAAGAGGAGTTTTTTTTATTGTTTTGCATTCCTACAAGGTACATCACAAAGGATATGAGGTACTTGAAATTGGAAAGACGCAATGATTGAGGAGAAGAGGAATGTATGGGCAAAATCGCAAAGCGCAAAATGAAATGAGGGACATACTATTTTTGCAACAAATAAACAAACACATGAATGTATGGAAGGATTGATTGATGCATGAATGGATGGAAAGTCTGAAAAATGGAGGGAAGTTATGCTAGGAAAACGAAGGTATGCAGGTAGCCTAAGAAATGAGAGAATTATGGATGGAAGAAGGGGGGAATGGATGAATTGATCAAAGGAAAAGGGAGATCAGGATATGAGAAGAATAGCAATCATGTACACAACTCAAGAGATGGAGGACTAGATTCATGCATACAAAAGATTTCAATGCCATAGGATGAATGTACAAAGAGAGAGAGAGAGAGAAAGAGAGAGAGAGAGAGAGAGAGCGGGGGGATATAGAGAAAGAGAGAGAGAGAGAGAGAGAGAGAGAGAGAGAGAAAGAGAGAAAGAAAGAGAGATAGAGAGAGAGTGAGGGAGAGAGAGAGGGGGCGAGAAAGAGGGATAAAAGGGGAAACAGAGGCAACTAGAGAAAGAAAGAAGTGAGGAATGGTTGTGGAGACTGGAAATGTAATCATGACAAAAATTATGACAATGATGGTGAATGTAATATGATATTCTTTTTTGTTTCCATAACAAGGAAATCTGTTCATGGAACTCAAACTTGATTGAAATTTCCCCAGCAAAAGCTAGAACTATTTAAACAAAAGCTTGCGCAACAATGATAGCAAAGGTCCACAAATGATGAATGCAATTGTGAAATCAATGGTGCATCTAAAAAGAGGGGATCATCTTAACAATCTTGATAATGTTAACAATGAGCGAATGAAAATGGCCTTCTTAAGTGTTGTATTATATTCATTCATGTGGTGTACGCGTAATGTTTATTGTTGTTTTGCTAATGAATGTATATACCTTTTCATGAAAAGGTACACTTAAGATGGATTTTTGTTGAAACTCTTTACAAATTTAGGCAAGAGGGGATTTCAGAGGCAAAAGTACCCCTTACAAGATGAGTGCAGAGTTTTTATCTAGAAGGGTATTACCTTATCGAAATGCTTAAAACTACATTTTCAAATGTGTAGAATGTATTCACAATGAATTTCCTAGAGTTAGCCAAATTTTTGAAGAGAATTTCCCATGAATCCTGTAAAGAGCACACAATTTCCAATAACAAAGCCCGTGATATAGCAAAAATAACATGTTCGTAGTTGTGTGTGTGTTCAAGAGGTAGCCGTACTTTTTAAGATAACAATGCTAAGTATCAACAATCAACCACCATTTCCTAAGGTAGCCCAACATAATGCATTGAAAGACTTGATTAATGGATTTGTATAGCCAAGCATAAACCATAAGATTAAGTACTAGAATTGAAAAAATGCAATGCAAATTTTATGTTGAATTGTTGTGAGTAGTGCATTGTACATAACGCAAAATCTATATCCCGTTTGACAGTTTGTGCTGATAAACTAAAAACATGGACATAAAGATCATGTTTTTGAGCAGTAGAAAAAAGAGGAACAAGTAAATTTCTTAAACATACATAAATTCTTTAAAACAAGAAATACCATGTGTTTACTCGGAGTGTTTTCATGAAACTTTTCTCAATGAATGATTCATGAAGCAGAGAATATCATTGATCATTTTGGTGAAACTCTACTATGATGAGGTGGAATATGTTGTCATAATGTTCTACACATAAACGAATGTGTGCCAACTACATGCCCCAAGATTAAACATGCTTAATAAACCAATCACTTAAGTTTGATTCACCCTTCCTAGTATAGCCAGACCATGGTAAACGAATTACATGGAATTTATGTCTAGTATTTATTTCACATAATAAGACTCTACACTACTCTTGTGATGATAGGTTTATTCTTTATAAAGTTACATTTTGTCCTGAAATGAAGATTTATGCCACTCAAAGATCAATAAGCATGTTCGTAAGTATTATCAGTTAAGTACATTATGTCCCCTTCTCCATTACTAATGACGAAGATGGAAGAATGATAAGTGCATTTTCACAGGTGCTAATGACTTGCTACAAGAGTGGAATTTGGTCGTTAATGTTCATGCATTAAATGGATTAAACTAATCACTAGCTAAGAAACGTACCTAGCCTTCCAACAAGCCACATGGTTTTACGTAGTCAATTTTCTTTATCGAAGATGCCTAGTGAAAGTTATGACATGTTTGCGACTGTAAGTTAAACACCATCAATGGTGGTTACCAATGAACCATTCACATGCAACATGTTTAGTGTTAGCATTAGGGATGAAAGAACTTACACGCTTGGCGAGATAAAAGAAGAGATGAATCAAGCAGTTGACAAACATTTGGATGACCTTGATTTCAACATCAGAACAACAACCTCATAATTAGAATTTCAATGTATGAGTTTGAGGATAAGATTATACATATGGAATATAAAATTTTCTTCTTAATGTTTTTCATTTAGGAGATGTTAACACCTCCGTCTCCAATTTTCACCAACATCACACGAAGGGTATCCACATGATATTCGACGCAATTCCATCACGCCAAGATCCCGAAGAGTTACCCCGTTGTATTGATTTAACCTTTACACCACCTAGAGGAGTGGTAAAGGTTTCAAAACATGAAGTAGAATACATTTTGAATCGTCGAATGCAAAGAAATTCATAAATGATATCGTAAAGTGGTGGGGGTAAAACTCTTATTGTAATAGATTGGAGCCTTTACAAAACAAACAAAAATTAGTTTAAGAGATTGAAGACTATTTTAGTTGGCACATGCTTGTGTTTTGTAACAAGTTGAGACATCATATCTACAAGGTGGAAAATGTTCCAACGAAGACACATAGAAGACCAGAAGCCTCGCACGGAAGTATTCTTGATCATTGCAATCATCGCATTCCATGCGACAATTTCTGGATTCTTCTTCAAATAGGACTTTTATAGTCACAGAAAGTTTCATGACCTCAAGTGTTATGTTCCATAAGTTCATGGTAACATTGAGCACCTTCCATAAAGGATTCATCACAATAGTTTGGACAGTTGTGCCTCATTCTTGTTTTTTCATTTGTATGTATGTATACGCATATGTATTCATATGGTTTCTCGATAGTTTGCACACTTGGATGTTTAGTATGCTTATTGCTTAACATGAGTAAATGAAATGTCCCAATGATTGAAATGGTCTTGTGATCTGTGACTTTACCTGTTCGACGTCCTCTTAGCTGAACAGGCATATGCAAGATGTAGGGCCGAATGCGGCAAAACATTGTTATTCTGGACCCCTCGTTAGATCGACTATGTTCCGATATTTTGTTGTATGCTGAAACACTGTCCTCGTGGTCAGTGGAACTTCTTTCTCTACTGCCGGGGGCCAGGGTCAAACCACGAAAGAACGAGAAGGGGAGAAACCCCCGCGAAGCAATCTTCGCTCTTATTTGAATTCGGGATGAACAATTATCTGCGCTTTGAAGTTCATGAAGTTATGTCCAGGGTTGAATGCGACAGTTCCTAATCAGTTGGAACGCGTCGAACTTGCAGTGTCCGTAGAGCTCGAAGTAAAGGCTTTTCACAACAAGTCCTAGTTGCCACACAAGTGATCACCGTCGAAGGCCCAAATAAAAACTTCAGTGCTCAAAATCATCGAACCAGTTATAGTTCGAGATAAAAATAGTTTCGATCGGGTGCTTTGACGCCGTCCGATTTTCATTCAGTTTAGCTTTCTGCTCGAGAAATGTTCATAGAGGCTGCGGCCACGCCTCAGTCGAACCTGCTTGCTTTCTTGCTTCCTGAATGACCTGGACTTTCAACAGCCTCGCTTCGAAGCCACCATGTTTNATAATTCGTCGGGTGGAATTTTGTCGTTTTATATCTCCTGCCGTCCATTCGTCGGCAGGTTGTTTTTTGTGCGGATCGGAGAGTGCATAACGATGTCAAACTTGTGGCTCGTTCTTCGGAAACGCAGTTCACTTCGGCGAATCGTGCATCGTCATCCGTCGTGCACTCGGACCTCTAGTCTTGAAGACATCCAGGTCCTAAACAACGCCGCTACTCGCTGGAGGCAGCACCGATTGAACCTCCGACACTGCCTGAAACATTCAGTGGTAGCACTTGTTGTCACGATGGTACGGCAATAGCAAATGGTCCATTCGAACAGCATCCGACGGTATAGGTTAGCTTATCCTATGCCTTCGCTAACATGCATTGCTAACATGCACATTCGTCTGCACACTGCGCAGACGAATGTACACTCCTCTCAACGTAATCGTGGCGGTTTGCGGATCGCCCATTCCCATGGCATGGAGGAGAGTAACTGGCGGCAACCTTACATCCATGCAGAACTAGTGAAAATGGAAGGCCTTGTGCTAGCTCATGACTGTTGACCTTTTGCGAAAGAAAAAGCCGCCTGACTGCGATCCTCCGGCCTGTAATGCTTCAGACAGTTCATGGCTGATTGCGGTTCCACCAGAAAACACTGGAGAGCGACAGCCGGCAAGCGATTTCTGACCGGCGACCACTGCCGTTCGCAGAGCCAGATGACGCATCCTGGAGAGAAAAGCGCACTGGCGCTTCTTTTCCGACAAGACATAAATGCACCAGCTGGCAGGAGCTCATGCATTGATGAACAGAACATAGATTGTCANACAAGTTGAGACATCATATCTACAAGGTGGGAAATGTTCCAACGAAGACACATAGAAGACCAGAAGCCTCGCACGGAAGTATTCTTGATCATTGCAATCATCGCATTCCATGCGACAATTTCTGGATTCTTCTTCAAATAGGACTTTTATAGTCACAGAAAGTTTCATGACCTCAAGTGTTATGTTCCATAAGTTCATGGTAATATTGAGCACCTTCCATAAAGGATTCATCACAATAGTTTGGACAGTTGTGCCTCATTCTTGTTTTTTTCATTTGTATGTATGTATACGCATATGTATTCATATGGTTTCTCGATGGTTTGCACACTTGGATGTTTAGTATGCTTATTGCTTAACATGAGTAAATGAAATGTCCCAATGATTGAAATGGTCTTGTGATCTGTGACTTTACCTGTTCGACGTCCTCTTAGCTGAACAGGCATATGCAAGATGTAGGGCCGAATGCGGCAAAATATGGTTATTCTGGACCCCTCGTTAGATCGACTATGTTTTCCGATATTTTGTTGTATGCTGAAACAGTGTCCTCGTGGTCAGTGGAACTTCTTTCTCTACTGCCGGGGGCCAGGGTCAAACCACGAAAGAACGAGAAGGGGAGAAACCCCCGCGAAGCAATCTTCGCTCTCATTTGAATTCGGGATGAACAATTATCTGCGCTTTGAAGTTCATGAAGTTATGTCCAGGGTTGAATGCGACAGTTCCTAATCAGTTGGAACGCGTCGAACTTGCAGTGTCCGTAGAGCTCGAAGTAAAGGCTTTTCACAACAAGTCCTAGTTGCCACACAAGTGATCACCGTCGAAGGCCCAAATAAAAACTTCAGTGCTCAAAATCATCGAACCAGTTATTGTTCGAGATAAAAATAGTTTCGATCGGGTG
Organism: Penium margaritaceum; assembly: GCA_023375785.1. Classification (NCBI taxonomy): domain Eukaryota; kingdom Viridiplantae; phylum Streptophyta; class Zygnematophyceae; order Desmidiales; family Peniaceae; genus Penium; species Penium margaritaceum. The sequence continues at coordinate 5,091 of SZWC01030704.1, read as the reverse complement.
CTTTGACGCCGTCCGATTTTCATTCAGTTTAGCTTTCTGCTCGAGAAATGTTCATAGAGGCTGCGGCCACGCCTCAGTCGAACCTGCTTGCTTTCTTGCTTCCTGAATGACCTGGACTTTCAACAGCCTCGCTTCGAAGCCACCATGTTTTGGGTCGACAGCTACGGTGGCCATATAATTCGTCGGGTGGAATTTTGTCGTTTTATATCTCCTGCCGTCCATTCGTCGGCAGGTTGTTTTTTGTGCGGATCGGAGAGTGCATAACGATGTCAAACTTGTGGCTCGTTCTTCGGAAACGCAGTTCACTTCGGCGAATCGTGCATCGTCATCCGTCGTGCACTCGGACCTCTAGTCTTGAAGACATCCAGGTCCTAAACAACGCCGCTACTCGCTGGAGGCAGCACCGATTGAACCTCCAACACTGCCTGAAACATTCA
>SZWC01030703.1:0-14231 GCA_023375785.1 Penium margaritaceum | reverse complement strand
TCCCGCTGGACGTGAAGTCGCGATGTCACTTGCTGCTGTTGCAGCAAGCTTTGCTTTTGTCGCTTTGTTATGCTGTCGACAGCTCACCAACGAGTCCAAGCAACTACGACAGCCTGTCAGAGCATCTGTCTGCGTGAGCCTGTCGCAGTAGCTGCTATGACAGCCCGTCCCTGCAGCTTCTACGAAGAAGTAGCAGCCACGATCCCCAGCATTCATGGCAATGCTGCTGTGACAGCTGCCAAACAGAAGAGCACAGCTTGCGGCTACCTACCGCCGACGCTGGCAGCCTGTCCTGTGCCCACGTCCTCCTGCCATGTTTCCTCCCACGGCGTGTGCAACAGCTCGTCGAGACCCAGCGCGACAAGGACGATGGCAGCCAGCAGGTGGGCGATGGTGACGCGACGGACTGCCGAACCGGAGGGACTGAGAGAGGGCTGCGTGGAGCGCCATGACGCAAGTCTCGCCATGCGTGCTCTTCGTTAGGGCACCGACGCCAGAGGTTGTTTGCCGAGCCTTGTCTGAGAGGAATGCATAACAAGTCCTGGGAAATCACCAAGTAGCCCTTGTGTCGGTAATCCATAATGACTTTACCGACAATTGTACAATAATTCCTACCAGGCCGCCAAATTCAGAAATCGTTTCTGCATCGTCCATATTTTTAGGTTACATTGTGACGCATTGTTTTTGGTTTACAAGTTATCTTTCTTTCTTTCTGTTTTGCATCCACTATTTTAACTCTCCCTCATTCTCTGTTCCACCTTCTCCACTTTTGGTGTAACACAACGAACTTTCGGAACAGAACCTAAAATTTTGCAATCAATAAAGACTGTCGCAATAACTACCTGATTGCAACATTCCATGGACACTATTCTGCGACCGACACCATTAGGTCGCGTCAAGCTTGACGCAAGCGCGTGAAGCAAATAGTGGAAATCGAATCCAAACGACCATCTCAACAGAAAATACGATCACGAAGTTTCCACCATTCTTTCGAATGGAATACATAAATAATTAAAAATAATAAACAAATCACAACTTTTTAAAGCAACATCGACGTAGCTTCAAAAGGCGTGGCGAGCCATGACGACCCGGGCAAGGAAAAGACCACTCCGACGAGGACCGTCATTCATTTTACAACGCGAACTTTTTTTAGCTTGCCGAAGCCTTTCGATGCTAAGTTCGAGCCACTCGCAGTACATTGGCATCAGAGCTAGGTCAACCCGCTGACACCGCCGTCGTCTCCACTCCATCGTGACAATCCTCACACACCACAAGGAGTGGTGACTTGGTCAACGAGTAGCAGGTGACCTCGTGGTGGTGAAGGTGGAACGCCACCCAGAGGTGTCCAAACTCCTCCACCTCAATGCGCGCACACCCCACCTCCATCAACTCAACCTACTTCTGCAGTGTACTACTCTCACAAAGGCCTACTGGACCAGCAAGCTGTCACATCACCCTCTTGCTACAGCAACAAGGGAGGCAAAAGGGGCGAGCCAGGAGCCTTCAGCATTTTTTTTGGCCGGCGCCCAACCAGGGAAGAACAACGGACCCCGCAGTCCTACGTTCTCCAAGCAGAAAGGAGTAGAGAGAGCCATAACTTGGCCTCCGATCCTTCGTTTTTTGTGCCACTTTTCTTGTTGGATCCGTGAAATCGGGTACTACCAGATTATGCCATTTGATTTTACCATTGTACTGTCTTATGTTTCTGTTTTTCAAAAAAAGTGATTTCTACCTTGCAATTTCCACTCTAGTTTGCAATTCTGTCTCCAACCTGCCAGTCTATGACTTGAATCAGACAGTTGGTGCTGAGTAACCTTGCCTTTCCTCTCCCTTTTACCATAAAACAACTGGGGGGTGAAGGAGGCTTGGCTTGGAGCCACCTCGGTCCACCACGGGTTTGAAGCGAGGCACACATAGTCCAATAGTGTGTCCTCCACCCAGATAAAAAAAAAAGAAGAAAACAAAGGAAGAGGGGAGAGGGGGTTAGAGGAGGAGGTTGGAGACTGAGAGAGCCGAAGCAAGGCCTTGCCACAAGGATGGCCGACCTTGGGACCGGACTCTCCGCGGTCTTGGTGCATGCTCCGAGCACCAGCCCCCGCCGCTCCAATGAACGTACGCCCTTGGGATCCAAGGAGCGTCGCGAGACATTAGCGCCAGGCGCCCACCTCGCGAAGTCGCACCGAGAGACGACGGCTAGAGGGGGAGGTGCCCGCCCGGCGTCGCCAAAGGGCGGAACGCCAACATCTCCAAAGCATGGACAACAACGCGAGACCCCTGTCGCGGCCGCTCGGCAAGGCGATGGAAAAAGTCGGTCGCTCGCCGTCGAGCTCGGTTTCGGCAATGAGACCATGCCCGTCCCGATCACTCGTGCAAATGACGAGGGGTTAAAGGCCACCAAGGGAACATCGCTGATGGTGATAACCCTGACAAGGTTGCCGAAGGAGACGAGCATGGAGATGGATCGCCCGATGAGCCAGCGGATTGCGTGGCCATTGAAGCGTATCACGAAGCTGACGACAAACTGGACGCACATGACACAGCCATCAAGGGCAGTGAGGTGGGCAATTCCATGCCGAAGGAACCTGAAGAAGACGCTAACCAGGTGGAACGTGCATCCGACGGCGTGGATGACGAGGGTCGTGCTCTTGTTTCGGCGGTAAAGGAGTGAGCCCGACCTACGAGCCGGCCGAGTTCGGCAGCAGCATAGCGTGCGCTCGACAACACCGCGCTTGGCCTGAACGTCGACGAACAGCTTGATCACCTCCGCGCTCGCCTCCCTCCTGAGGATTTCACGCAAGCCGTGACCGTCATGGGTACGCTTGCATACGACGGTGACATGGTGCACGTCACGCTTCGCGAACGATCGTTCATGGTGTAGCAGATGAATGAGAAGCTGTACAAGGAGAACGGGAAGTTGATGCACAAGATCGCGGCCGCCGACCACCGCGCAAAGGTGGCGGAGTAGACGCTCGAGGAACTTCGCACCAAGGAAGTTGAAAATCAGCGTGCTATGCTCAACGCAACAGTCAGTGCGGCGCGTCACGCAGTCGAGGTGGATTTGGGACAGACTTTGGAGTGTCGCGAGCGTGAAAGTGTGAAAAGTGAACATGCGAACGTTCGCGACGTGCGTCGAGCTCCAATCATTGATCATGCTCCTTGCCTGGAAGCCCACACGCCTGAACCACGGGCTCGTGTAGCTCCAACTTGGGCCCAGAAGGAAGGCGTGACTTGCAGCCGTGTGGTTCTTGAGCCGGCGGACCGCAACGATGGCACGTGCGATATCAACACGTTCCTAATAATTCTTCAGAGGCACCTCTTCCTTTCTTGAATCGAGGAAGAGGAGTGGGTTGCACAAGGTATGCTTTCCTTGAAGCCAAAGCCCTTTGAGAAGCTGACGGAGCTCTACAAGCAAAAGCAGCAACACTCGGACCCCACCTGGGAAGAGTATTGTGAACTGATGCATGAGCTGTACTCCAAGCCTGCTGACTCGCAGAAGGCAAAGAAGGACCTCAAAAGTCTCGTGTAGGGGAGCATGTCGGTGGAGCGGTATGCCGAGGCAGCAGCATGCAGACTTCCTCACCAAAACACTCTGCTCTCGCAAGTTCAAGTTTACTGTGCACAATGTTGGGATTCCTGCGTATGCTCGTTCTGCTACCTGATTTGCACCCTAGTCATCCTGCTGCCTCTCTCCGTTCGCAGTTCTTGTGTGGTCCTTCCTCGTGCCCCTTGCAGTGCGTTATCGTTGCCATTGTTTTATGACCCTTGCTTGGTAGTGGTGACTGGCATTTACGGGTCATAGGGGAGTGTTGGTGTGTGAGTCACAGTGACCTCTGGACTTGTCGTCAAGGCTCGCCGGTATGCCAGAACACTCAACGACTACTTTGACAGCGTCAGCACCAACCAGGGCACCCTCACGTGCTCTCCAGGATTTTCTCGGTGACCACATCCCGGGGCCCAATTTTACAGTGGCACTATCCTTGTGCGTTCATGATCCAGTTGCATGGGATTTCTGTTTCGGCACCCGGCGCTTCTTTCATTTTGTCATTCGGACAATCGAGAAGCTCGTACGCCTGTCGGGTTCACTATTGTTGTTGTTTTGGAACTTTCCCTCAAGTTAGCCTATTTTTTTATTGGATAGATATGTATTTTATGCCGGGTGTGATGCCAGTCTTCACCCGAGGCCCTGCGTCCCTATACCCATCAACAGCGAGAGCCGACCTTCTACTGTAACCTATGCCGGATGCCACGATTTTGACATAGGCGTCCAAGAAAGGACGGCAATGAAAGACGGCAGAGAGAGAAGTCGACTTCAGTAATTGTTAAATGGCACTTGTCCTCATACACAGTGGAAATAATCCATGGAACCAATCTGTGTTCATACTTATAGCTGATATCCTTTATATATAATGCGTATCCCTGTTTTAATGAAATGCACGCTACATCTTAGCACACATTCATTTTTAAGATACAATGACGTCGAATGCCCGCACAGATGTCACATGTCGTCATGTCTTAAGCGTATCTGAGATGTTGCAAGTTTGATTCAAAACTAAGAATGCTGATGTAAAACATCCTTCGGTGTTATCGAGCCGTCGATCGCTACAATCTGACAATTTTGCAATCCATTAAAGATAGGAATTAATTATGTTAAAGGCAGCGAGCATCGATTCGCGATAAATGTCTGTGGACATTATGTTTGTTTGCAAACCTTATCGTGTGGCCCTTCGGCCACCCTGACTCGACAATTTCAATGTTGTTCAATTTCTTAGGTCGCGGATTGCAATGTAAGTCATTTCAAGAAGTAACATTTTCATCGAACGGAGTCCTTTTGGCGCAATCACACGTGTGAACTAACGTCCTAGGATACACGTGGCAGGGTGACACAACTGTCAATCCGGGTGTTGTGATGTGAGTTGTCCCCGTCTGTTTGTACAGATTACCGTGAACACTCAGTTGTGTCCATGCTCATGCAGATCCCTGATGCAGGCGCAGCTGGTGCTAGAGCACCGACAAGTGGTGGCTCCACCCACCAGTAGCTGCCAGACATCTGCCACGACATCCCGGAAGCTTGCCGGGGTGCTTTGTGCTTTTTCTGTAGATGCTGGAGTTTTCTCGGTGGACTGGCTCTCGAGCTTGATTTGCATGTTTTGTATTTTCTATCCACTCATTGATGCCGGACTTGTGTGTGTGACCAGTCGCAGCGTCCGGCTCAAGATTCCACATCTCTAGCTTCAGCCAGTATTGCGTTTGGATACCTGTGCACAGAGTTCCGACCAAAACAGTGATTCTGGGCCGGGCTTAGGACAAATTGACACTATTGCGTGCATCGTCCGCCGTGCGCCCCGACATCTATTTATGCTGTGTGCTTGTCTGTTGTCATCTCCCTCTGAACTATTACGCTATTGAAGCTTATGAGACTTTGCGCGTCTCCCTAGCCTGATTCTTGTTGTTTCTTGCACCTGCTTGCTTGTTAGTGCGCCAGCTGATTGGACAGTGTCCCCACGTCATTAGTAGCGTGGTTTGGAAGCTTCCTAGTAATTCCTCATGGTATCAGAGCAGCAAGGCCTCTTTTGCTGAGCTGAGCCAGAGAGACGCAACACCGGCGGCAGTAGTGAGAGTCACCGTCGCGGTCGTATTATGGGACCCGTCGCACCCGTTTGCATCAATGACACCACCACGCAATCCCCACCACCTCACCAGGTGAGCTATAGTAGTTACCAGCTCCAACAGCCATGCCGAGCAGCAGCAGCAGCACCAGGTGGCAGCAACAGCTGTGTCTGGCTGCCCATTTGTACAAAAGAAGGGAGAAAAGGAGAATCAACTTGCAGCACCTCGCGGTAGCTGCTACGAATAATGGCAGCGCGCAGCGGCGGCAGCAGCTTGCAGCAGCCGCAACGTCAGCAGCTGCAAGCATCAGCAGCAGTAGTACAACAGTAGTGGCGGTGACCACAATAGCAGCAACAAGAAGTGTTGTTGTGTAGCCCTGCTGCATAGTTGAGTAGAAGCTGTGCAACACTTCGCAAAAACTGTGCAGGGTTGTGCATGGCAGTGCAAGGCTGCGCAAGGCTACACAGGGCTGCGCAACCCCTACACAGCAATGGACAGGGGCTGATGCATTCACCCCCATCGGTCACGGTGTCCATGTAACTTCCAAAAGAAAGAAAAACCGTTGGCATAAAATACTCTAGCGGAAAAAAAATAGTTAGTGTTTTTCGCTAGCATAAAAAATGCTGATGTCATCATCATCTATGCCGATGCCAGCATTTTCCAGGTCAAAACACCCATCCATCTCAAAGTTTCAACTCGTTGAGAAAGTCTCTTGGTTTCCTGTTCGAAGCATTTTGACATATGACCCCATACTAAGCACTACGATGCCGCCAGTGAATGACAAAGGAAAGGGGCTAGGAGGCTCCTTCTCTTCCTCCTCTTCGGGCATTATGAGTCCACGGTCGGAGTCACTTATGATCGACGAGCTTTGTTGATCGTAGTACGAGATACACTAGCAGATGCAGCGGCAGTCCAATGCGTTACAGGAGATCGTGGATTTACTATGGGGTCGTTCAGGGGCCTCACAGCAGCCACCAGGAGGATCTTCTAGAGCTACACCATCCGCTTAGCAGTCTACACTCCACACATCACCGCGGCCTTAGCACCCCTCATCATAGGTTGACACCAGAGATGAGGAGGAGATAAAGGATAACACACGCGAGCACGAGATTCGTGTGCTTGAGGAGCACATCCGTGAGCTACGTCTGGAGTCCATCACTCAGCCCCTCACTCCGCGACCTTCTCGCCATCAGGTCAGGCACGTCGTTTAATTGCATTCACTTTTGGTGGCGTCTCTCTCACTGGTAGGCTCCCTATACCCTGTCCACCATGTCCTGAGCCTGAGGTCTTCATCCCCACGGAGCGGCGACCGAAGGACATTGAGACTCCTCTCCCTTGTTATGACAGCGACGAGGGCTTCGATTGTTGGGAGACCTTCTTTTAGGTGTGGGCCGATTGTGAGGACGTCTGGCCTTACTACCACAGCCAGTACCAGACCCGCGACGCTCACCAGGTCCAGACAACAGTGATAGCAATATGCGGTCTCCTTTACGCCATGCCGCGGGAGACTGTGGTCGACTTTTACCCCTTCCTAGGTGAAACCGGTACCGGGACTGGAGCAGATCCACGCCAGGGCTGGGAGCTAGGCCTGACACTTCTCGCAGGGGAGACCCATGCCACGAGGGCGGCCCGACTACGTGAGTTTCACTCCCTCCGTTAGGGTCCCATGGAACTTGCAGCCAACTAGTAGAGGCGTGTGATACGCCTTCACACGCGCCTTGGGACCGGTGGCGAGACGCAGCTGTGGGCACTTGACACCATCATCATTACGGTGCACCTAGACCACGTGAAGCTCTTTACAGGCTTCGACCGCGTGGCTCTCTCTGAGTTGTCAGATTCACTGCACCTACTTCCTTAGGCCCATCGCTACTTCCTCCAGGTCACATCGGCTCATGAGGCTGCCATCGTCCATCAGCAGAGTCCACTAGTTACAGTAGTGATTGCGACCCCTACTCTGTCCCAGCTCACCAGTCCCACCTCCACCGCTTCGTCCTCCTCCTCCTCCTCTATCTCGAACCGCCACACTCAGGGCATTGTAGCGGCCGTACAAGGAAAGAATGGGAAGAAGCGATGCGTGAAGGGACAACAACAACAGCAGCAGCCTGTCAGTAGTGGGAGTGGACGTTCTGTCCACTTCTACAACTGTGGAGGTGCTCATCGCTGCACGGAGTGTGAGCAGACCCTTGACTGGACTCGGATCATGCGCGACCTTCAGGCGGCGTACATAAAGTGAAATTCCTTGAGTGACACACGGACGGGACGTGCCGCAACCGATATCGTAGCAGCTACACCAGTTTCATCAGGCAGAGGCGGTGATATGGACCCTTGGGATTTTACGATTGCGGAACTCGGTTAGCTGTTGGCGCTTTGTACTCAGGGAGGTATAAGTGTGTTATCACAATCGAGTGGTCCTGAGATAGCTTGTCTTACTGCATCTTTTTCCCTTCATGATGCTTGTGGTGAGGCACAGTCAGCTTGCGATGAGGATGGCCCTGACGGTACCCACTGGCTTGACCAGTCACAACTCCGTGATGTTCGTCGTTGTCCTAAGTCCTCTGCTACGCATCCAGCAGAGGTAGAGGGGTCTATGGCATGCTGCTAAGTTTTGATGACTGGTCGTGAGCCGAGTGGCACTTGGATCATTGACTCTGGTGCCACCCATCACATGTCTTGTCGTCGTAGTGACTTCGTTGTGCTCGATCTCGTTGCGTCCGTTCGGTCCGTTCATAGAGGGTCTGGTCAGTTGTTGCTTGTAATGAGTTGAGGCTGGGAGGTTTGATGGTCCGTCTGGCCCCTTCTACATTTTTTATGTGCTCTTTGTCCATGCTCTTGATCTCAACCTGCTCTCTGTTTGTGCATGTACCAGGATGGGTCTCATGTTAAGCACTCTACTGACTCTGCCACAGTGACTGCTCTTGATACACGTGCCATCATGCTTCGTTCCTCTGTTGTTGATTACTTGCATCATGTGTCTCATTGCATTCTCTCTACTTTTTTCCCCTCTCTCTTTTGTGCGTGTGTTTATCACAAGTCTTCTCTCCCCTGAGCACCAGTGCTTGTTACATCATCGTCTCTGCCATGTGAGCTTGGACACTGTGTCCAAGCTCATTCAAACTCAGCCAGTGCTCGGTCTTGACGTAGCTTCTTTGAGAAGCCGCCCAAGAATGACTTTGTTTTTGCACCCAGGGTAAGATGCATCGCTGCTCATATCCTGACTTATCCTCGCGGGCACTGCGTCCACTAGAGTTGGTCCACTCAAACCTTCTCCTTCCTCTCCCAGTCAAGTCCCTCTCTGATGGGGGTCGATATGTTCTCACCCCGACCGATGACTTCACCCAGTACGGTGGGTCTATAGCCTCCACCACAAGAGGGATCCGTGGTCCGCCTGTGGCTAAGGGTGCACACGGATCCTATCCGCGGATCTTGAGGTGGATCCGAATCCGTGGGACGGATCCTAGACCTGAATCCGGAACCGGGGTTCCGGATCCATAGATTCACGGATCCATGGATTCATGGCTCCGGGGCCTGGATCCACGGTTCCCGGGTACCGGATCCAGCCTGATCTACATGGACAAAATAAATGTGTACATAGGGCACGCTCGACTCCTCCCTGAGAGGAGTCGCACGCGCCCACAGCACGAATGACTCTTCCCGCGGAGGAGTCCAACGCAGCACACTTGTCTGCGAGTACCCGATTTCCGACATAGTTGACCCACACTGTTGGATCATCTGGCATGTTAGGCAATGGCCATTGAGGATGGGTTGCGTGCGTCGGACGTGGACGACCAGAACTTCGCGCCCGCAGTTCTGATGGTCCACGTCCGACGCACGGTCATGCTTTGCTCAAGTGCAGTTGTCAAGCGCGGCACGCGGGCATGATTGTTTGAATTTCGATGAGCACGTTTCTCGGATACCCGACATATTTGAGCAGGACCTCTCGCAGTTTTTTCCTCCCCCCCCTTAGGATCCGGTTAGGATCCGGGAATACAAACCGGATCCAGGAACTTGGATCCGGAACCGCGGGTCCGGTTCTGGATCCGGTATCCGTGGATAGGCACCACGGATCCTAGGATCCGTGTGCAGCCTTACCTGTGGCTTGTGATTGCTGAGCGTCAGTCTCGTCACACCCTGCACACGTTCCGCTCGGAACGTGGTGGCAAGTTCTTAGGCAAGATGGATGCCTACTCTCCTAAGCACGGTGTTTTCACCAGCTCTCTGCCCCTGCTACACCACAGTAGAATGATGTGTCTGAGCATTCGAACCGCACCATGAAAGATGTGGTTTGCGCTATGCGGTCTAAGTGCGGTCTTCCGAAGTCCTTTGCCTTTGAGGGGTTTTCCTACATGACGTGGGTCTGGAACCGCTTGCTGCATGGTCCGCTTCTAAACCATGTCACGCCGTACGAGTTGTGATTTGGCCATCATGCTAATCTTCGTATTCCTCACTTTTGGAGGTCTCTCGGCTACGTCTGGTACACCGAGGACCAACAGGGGTCCAAGGTCTCACCTCGAGGACTCATGTGTACCTTCCTCGACATCTCCATGCGGCCAAAGGCCTGACGCTTTTGGGATCATGCTCGCCATCACATTGTCGAGTCTCGAGATACTCTCTTCTTTGAGGCTCTTACCTACCGCGACTTTTCCAGCATTCTGTCACTGGCCACCGACCACGTCCGTACTTGTGGGCCCCCCCGGCGGATGGGGGAGTCTAGTCCTCCAGATGGATCCGTCCGGGCGTCCTCACTTGCGGTCCGGTCTCGGGCTGTGGACGATCCAGCCATCATGGCTGTGGGTCCAGTAGTCTCATCAGTCCCCTTTGGCCCACTTGATTCTGTTGGTATGTCCTTACAGTGACCTCTCGGCTCACAACCGTTGCCTTGCAGATCCTAGAGGAGGCAGAGACTACGGGAGACTGGGGGAGCATACGTGAGTCCGACAGCTGGCAAGCAGCCCCTGACACATTTATGCCGTCGCTACTCCCCTCTTGGGGAGATCATGTTTGGTCTCAAGACAATTCACTGTTGTACCTGTTTGTGTGTGAACAGCAATGACTGGATGACCTAGTTTAGTCTTGCTTGCGAGATTGTGTTAGCTTAGATAGGCACATGATAGACCAAAACTCAGCTTGTGGGTAAATATGAGATGGATTTTTCCCAAGAGTCTTTTGAGCGAGCACCGGCGAGCTCTCTCTTACCGGCCGACAGGTGGAATCGACTAGTGAGTTCCATCCCGTAGGCCTCACTCACTCTCACTTCACTATTATGACATGCAATCCTTGCACACTCGTCCGTTTTGGACGTGGTCGGTTGCGTTCTGACCAGGGTGTGGTGCTCGACACAACTGTGCAAGGGAAGGGAGACTAGGAGTCTCTGTTTTGGTATCAGAGCGGGACGAGCCAAAGCTCACTGCGTTGCACCTAAGAGACGTGGAAAGGTCTTGGGAGGGCATATCCGCAGTTGCGCGGGTCAGCAGCGTAAGCGGCAACAGCGGGCACAAAGCAGCAACTACAGCGGCAGCAATGCGTAGTAGCGTGCGGCAGCAACAGTCAGTGGCAGCCGCGGGCGGCGGTTGCATTGGCTCGATGGCATTGGCCAATCCGGAGCACCCCTGTCTATGGTCGTGCGGAGTAGTGGCAGTAGTGACAGTTGCGGTAGCAGCGAGCAGCGGCGTGCGACACCAGCAGTCAGCGGCCGCAACAGCCGGCAGTGGCAGCAGCGATGGCCCCTTAGCCGCAGCTGCAGTAGCGGGTAGCAGCCACAATAGCATAGTTGCAGCACCATCGCCAGCAGCTATGCGGAGCAGCGACTGCTGCGGTGGAGGCGTGCAACAAGGTGTGGCAGAAGTAGCTAGAAGCCATAGCTATCCACAGCCATGGCTGCCTTCTATAGTGGAGCCGTGATTGGACAGTCCTCATTGTAGTTGCTGTCTGCTTCAATGAGGACTGTCCAATCACGGCTCTGATATTAGCTGCGGCAAGACTGTGACTGTGTACTGTAATTGTAGCCAGCAACAACGGCCGCAAGTAGTAGCAGCAGTAGCAGCTGCGGAGGCAGCAGCAGCCATCTACCCTTCCTCTGGTCTACACTTCCCCCTTCTACCTGGGTTCCCCTCTCTCCCTGGGTTGGGTGAGGGTGACTCAGGTACAGAAGACTGCTTTACGGCCCCTTCCTGATTTCTCACGCCCACTAGGACGGGGGAAACGCTGCCAATTTCTTTGGCAGCGCCGAGGGGGAGGGTCCATCGACGAACTTTAGGCTGAAACAGGCCTCGTCATATTTCTCACGCCCACTGGGGCAAGAGAAACGCTGCCAAAATTATTTGGCAGCGTGGGGAGGGGTTCATCGACGGCGCCCTCCACGCCGCAAAAGGCCCCATCACACAATCCATGCCCACAAGGGCGAGATGAACGCTGCCGAAATCATTTTCGGCAGTGTTCACCACTCAACGGCAGTGTCATACCCAAGGATACACCCATCGGAGACGACATCACCGGCTCCACTATGGACACGGGCGTTGCCGCCTCCGGTGTGAGTGGCGGCACACCAGGCATGATGCGGGATGAGTCCCTCTCAAGACCTGGCTTATTGGCACGCGGTCTGTGCGAGGAGCGTGAGCAACATGCCAAGTAAGCTGAACAGACAGCCAAGCAGATGGCCGATTCATTCAAGCTTTTTCGGGATACAGTGCAGCCACAACAGTAACAGCAACAACAATAGTAGTAGCAGTAGCTGCTACAACAGCAGGAGCGGCAGCAAAAATTGCTCCGTGATGCACTGCGCAAGGGAAAGATGAAAGTTGAGAGTACGGTTGTAACTGACATTGATGCAGCGTTAGGAGAATTCGATACCGATCCGTTCAATGACCTTCCACAGTCGGATGAAGACGCCAATAACAAGGAAGGCATGCTATGCCTACGCCTTGCACAATTAAGAAAACGTTGTCGAACCCGCTCGGCACGTCAAGCAGTACCAATCGATGAAGCACGCCCAAGTAATAAGCCCAAGGTAACTAAAGACCCAGCGTCCTTAAAGGACCAGTTGCTACGCATGAGTCTAGGGCTGAGGGAGGACCTACCGTCTTTGTCGCCAGAACAAGGTATCACTACAGCTCTGCCGACAACAAAACCACCCAAGTAGTTTGAGACCAAACCCCTAGCTTACCGGCAGGAGGATAGCTATACCACTTGGGAGCCACGGTTCCGCATGTGGGCGGTCAGTGAGGGAGTCTATCCACACTACACCATTCAGTACCAGATTACAGACCCCCAATAGACGGCTACCATCGCCCGCACCGCATACAGTATCTTAAAGGCCGTCCCTGAGGAGTACACCCTCGACTTTGAACCTTTCCTTGGTGATCCCCACACTAGTGCTGGAGCTGACCCATGAGGCGCCTGGAAGCTGGTGACTACGCTCTTCAAGGGTGCGACCATGGAAACGATGTCACAGTGGTAGTCAGACTTTCAACTCCCTGCGCCAAGGTGGACACGAGACACCGGGCGACTACTGGCTGCGAGAGATGCGGCTCTACAGGGCCCTGGGGAAGCATGGGCCAGGACAAGTCATGGCGTTCAACACCATCAAGATCGGCATTGGGTACCAGTATGTCAAGACTTTTGACAAATTCAGCCTGAGCAGCCAGTAGGACATGGCTGAGAGGGGTTTCCTCATGTCATGGGCGACGGGGTACTTCTTACACGTGGTAGGAGTTGGAGCAGCAAATGACGCCCGCCATGGTGCATCCGCCGAAGCCGTCATAGCTGGCCAGGAATCAGGCGACTTCTCCCCTTGCTTCCCCCCGTCGCCACAGTCGATGAAGACAACCGTAACAACAGCTGGTTCAGCTGTAGCAGTTCAAGGCAAGAAGTCACGAAACAACAGGAGGGGTGCCAAGGATGGCAAGGAACAGGCGGCTTCAAAGCCAGCTAGGGAGCCTCAATGGGAGTGTTTCAACTGTCGGGGAGTGTACCGCTACACAAGTGCAAGCTCCCCAAGAACTGGATGAAGATTGCACAAGGTCTGCAACGGGCATTCGAGCAGCTTGAGCGTGGCACACCACACACCAGAGTAGCGACTGATATGTAGTCTCCACTAGCAGTTGATGCAGCCGCAGACAATACCAGTGGCCTGTCACCTCTAGAGCAACAGCTTGCGACGCAGGCCGGTGACATCGCCCAGCTTTGCCAGCTTCACCGGCTCACCATACAGGGAGGTGCGAGTGCATTGACTGAGCCGAGGGATCCCACGTTTGGGTCTGTCGAGTTCGTGATGTGTAACCGGTATGGTGATGGTCGGACACGGTGTGTTGTGGAGTCTGTGGAGTCATTTGTTGTGCGTGATGATGCTGGTCTGTCCGCCGTCTTTGCCGCAGTGTGCTCAGTGTTGTTCTTCTATGCCCCATGGCCACTGCTATGGCTTGACGGACAGGTTGGGCATGCACTGATCCCTTGGAGTAAGTCCCCCAAACCTTGTTCGTGGTGCAAGTCCAAGTGAGACACCAGAAGTGTAGCACAACGGATAGCATCTTGGACTTAGGAACAACAGGTCCTACGATCGAGTCTTGATGTGCGCAGAAGGTTTTTTACCTTTCTAGCACAGGGGAAGTTTCTTAGACATTTCTCCATGC
>SZWC01030702.1:0-20417 GCA_023375785.1 Penium margaritaceum | reverse complement strand
CACACTCAGACAAGAACACTCTGTGGAGTTTGCGGCGTCTGCGTTCACACTGGAGAATTTTGAACCATTTTTTCCTTTGATTCAAATCAACCCGGCTTGGCTAACTGGTCTTGGCTAGGCTCGTTCAGGCTGGAAACCACTGTCGAGGAGAGTCCAAAAACCCCAAACCCCGAGATTTCCCTCTTGGCCATGGCACTGTCGCTGTCTTTGCCGGGAAGGTTGCCTCGAGTTGTGTAGACAAGCCAACCCGAAGTGCAGCAACGCACAGCCGTTGCCATTCTGCATGTATCTGCCCCCCCCCCATCGTCTCCAGGACACCGTTGTCAGCACATTCATGCTCTCTGAGACGTACTGAACGACAGGTGAGGATGCTAATATCTCACGTCGCCTGTGCACAACGCT
Source organism: Penium margaritaceum (assembly GCA_023375785.1). Lineage (NCBI taxonomy): Eukaryota > Viridiplantae > Streptophyta > Zygnematophyceae > Desmidiales > Peniaceae > Penium > Penium margaritaceum. Next base: position 20,015 of record SZWC01030702.1, on the reverse strand, counting down.
TGAGGAAGAATGTACGTTCCTTCGACAATTTGAAAAGAGCGTAGAAGAAACTTGAATACTCAGTCGTGACAATGCTGTCGGAGTCTCACCCTCACCTCACCTGTACACAATGCCTCGAGAAGACAGCACCAAAACCTTCTCCTTGTTTCTGAACACCTTCCGCTGCTCTCCTGCCTCTCCGCCGCCGCCGGCCTGCACTTTCCCGGAGCCTTCCGGGGTGCTTAGCNGCTGCTTCTCCTCCCCGTCCCGAGCGGCGTGGTCGCCGCCGCCGCCTAAACGCAGCTCTGCGTCGACGTCTGCCTTTGAACCAGAATCAGAGGGCTGCTCCGCTTTGACGCCATCTCCGCCGCCGCTGCTGCTAGGTTGAGTCTCTGACGGCTCTCGGCTTTTCCTCTTGGCCATGGCTGTCGCTGTCTTTGCAGGGAGGGTTGCCTCGAGTTGTGTAGACAAGCCAACCCGAAGTGGGCCAATGAGACACGGCGGAAACGGCACTTCTCGCAAAAGCAACACGCAACAAGCGGAATCCACCAGGATGCGCGATTTTGCGCCAGCCCCCTTTTTCGGTTACATAGTAACCCTATTGTGGTCGCTTGGCTGCCCGCGTTTTTGTCGTGTAGTGGATTTTTGGGGTTACGTAGTAACCCTATGCAATCGGTTCGGTATCCAAGAATCAGCGCTGACGTCAGAAAATCCGCCGCACAAGGACTTCCGCGACGGCAATTCTGTCTGCGGTCGGTGTTTCTGTCCACCGACAGCCCATCGAGTATTTTCTAGGCATTTTTTTCAGCACTTNCTCTTGGCCATGGCTGTCGCTGTCTTTGCAGGGAGGGTTGCCTCGAGTTGTGTAGACAAGCCAACCCGAAGTGGACCAATGAGACACGGCGGAAACGGCACTTCTCGCAAAAGCTACACGCAACAAGCGGAATCCACCAGGATGCGCGATTTTGCGCCAGCCCCCGACGGGCACTGGTGTGTGACAGGGAACCGGAGGTCGCGACAAAGGGGAGGCAGCGATCAGTCAACTGAAACGAAACGGCAGAAACGACAACGGCTCGCTCGCACGACCTGCCGGCGACGCTGAAAGTTCCGTCGCCTAGTGCTTTGCTTGCGAGAGCAGTCGAGAGGAGTGTGCGGCACAATGTATAGTCAGGGACATCTATACAGGGATTTCCCACAGGGGGGGGCGTCTAATGCAGTGCCATATCTTGACTAATCAATTGCTAGAAAACAAAAGGATTAATCAAAACGTTGTAGAAATTACAGTGGCAATCATTGCCGAGACAGCTCCGCGGCACGTGACCAGGAAGCTGCATTTATGGCAGTCAGACTGATTTTTTTTTCTAAATTCTCGTTGACAGAGTGGGTCCTAGTTTTTCATGGCAGGACGACATAGGACACCACCGTTGAGTGTGAGATTGTTCTTCTCAATTTGTATAGGACCAGGTTTGCGATCAAATAACATGTTAATACATCCCTTGAACACGAATGGCTTCGATTACGAAGGAATCTCGTGAATATTGGATGAAGTTATGGATTCCGTAGGACTCGGTATGTAGTGCGACTTTCTGGGTCCTGCAAAAAACGTTATGTGAATAATGTCGCATGACGGCAATGAGGATGCATGTCCTACAACGTTCGGTCGTTCTTCATAGGATCCGTCATGTAGCAACAGGACCTACGATGTTTGAGAGAACGTTGTAGGACTTTACCTTTGCAAGTTAAAGTCATAGGTCCTGAAAGAGATGGATTGAGTCCGACACCGTTAGAAAATGAGTCTTTCCAGTGCGTAGTGAAGTAAGTCCCACTACGATATGACGAATTCCGTAGGACTTCGTCATATCGTAGTAGGACCTATTTTGGTACCTACACTGTCGATCACTACGGGGGTCCTACACCAAAGTGCCGTGTGTCCTACCACGAATAAGGACCCACAACGTTTCGGTTTGTGGTTGACAGCAAACGAGGTGTGACCAGCTGCGATGCTTTTTTTTTGCTTGGTCGTAACGGGCTGGGATAAGGAGCAGTGAAAAGGAAAAGGCAAGAGGGTTGCACCCAGCCTGTGAGGTGTAGCATGGTGGTAGGAATTATTCATGGTTGCGTTAGAACGCCATGTCATTCTTCATTGAAGTAGCCTTACTTGATTGTATTCAATTAAACTTCAATGTACTTGTAGCAGAATGTATTTATGGATAAAAACGAGTGGGGGCGGTACCCACTGTGGAGTGTGGGGCTATGCAATTATAGGGAAATGAATAAAATCAATTGCACAGTGTAACAGGGTGTGCAAAGGGCTACAAAAAAAGTTTACGTCACAGCAATTAGATTCCGAATAACCGTGATTCCGCCAACCCATTTGAAAAAACAGTGGGGGCGGTACCCACTACGGAGTGTGGGGTTATGCAACCTTAGGGAGTTTAACAAGATCAATTACACGGTGTATTAGGGTGTACAAAGCACTATGCAAAACATTTCATGGCACGTCGAACTCATTCTGAAGCACCCTAATTCCGCCGACCACACCGGAAAAGGAGTGGGGACGGTACCCACTACGAAGCGTGGGGCTGTATAACCATAAGGATTTTAATAAAAGCAATTACACAATGTTGCAAGGTGTACAAAGGGCTACTCAAAACATTGTACAGCACATCAATCTGATTCCGATTCACCCTGATTCCGCTCGCCGCACCAGGAACACCGTGGGTGCGCATACCGACCCTGGAGCATGAAGCGGACAAGCCAAAGGGAAATGAATGAAAGTGAATCCACAGTGTCCTAGGGCTGGACAAGGGCTACCAAGAAAAACTTACGGCATGTCGATTCGGTTACGATTGACCCTGATTCCGCCCGTCGCACCAGGAACACTGTGGGTGCGCATACCGACCCTGGAGCATGAAGCGGACAAGCCAAAAGGAAATGAATGAAAGTGAATCCTCAATTTCCTAGGGCTTAACAAGGGCTACCAAGGAAAATTTACGGCACGTCGATCCGGTTCTGATTGACCCTGATTCCGCCCGTCGCACCAGGAACACCGTGGGTGCGCATACCGACCGCGGAGCATGAAGCGGACAAGCCAAAGGTAAATGAATGAAAGTGAATCCACAGTGTCCTAAGGCTTGACAAGGGCTACCAAGAAAAATTTACGGCACGTCGATCCGGTTCCGATTGACCCTGATTCCGCCCGTCGCACCAGGAACACCGTGGGTGCGCATACCGACCCCGGAGCATGAAGCGGACAAGCCAAAGGGAAATGAATGAAAGAAAATCCATAGTGTCCTCGGGCTTGACAAGGGCTACCAAGAAGAATTTATGGCACGTTGATCCGGTTCTGATTGACCCTGATTCATTTGTGACATTTCCATTACAGCATACCGACCCCGGAGCATGAAGCGGACATGCCAAAAGGAAATGAATGACAGCGAATCCACGATGTCTTAGGGCTTGACAAGGGCTACCCGGGAAAATTTACGGCACGTCGTTCTGGCTTAGATTGACCCTGATTCATTTGTGACATTTCCATTACAGCATAATGACCCCGGAGTATGAAGCTAACAATGCAAAGGGAAATCTGGTGACATGGGGTACTCCCACTTTTCGAGGGATTTATTTGTGACATTTCCATTACGGTATTTTGAGGAATGGATTCAACATTATGCTATTACATTTAGACACCGGGTGAAAGAAACATCATCATCAGGTATACAACCATTGCACCTCCTCGGAACCAAAAAAAAATTGCAATCTGCTTCATGTTCTCTCACAAACCATTGTAGGACCTTTAAGTCTCCGTTGTAGGACCTATGACCTGAAGTACGGTGCGGGTCCCCTTTCGGACCCGGAACTAAAGTACTCTGCAAGACATATTCCCGCCCGATGTCCTTCTACATTCTTATACGTTTTTAGAGGTCCGGTGCAATGACAAACTTTGAAATGGTCCTATGAAAGGTTCAGCGAAGCAGGTCCTACTTGACGCGGCGCGTACGGTGTAGGACCCCTACCCACGCATTGTCCTACTACGTTCTCAAACGTTTCCCACGAGTCCTGTGAGAGCGTCTGGTTCCTACATGGTGCAAAGATGGACACTGATTTGGTCCTATGCAAGCGTTTACGAAGCAGGTCCTGACTGAGTCCTCTTTACGCGGCTCTTATGGCGCAGGTCCTGTTTCCGCGTGATGTCCTACTAAGTTCTCAAGCGATTTCAAACGGGTCCCATGAGGACGGTTGGTTCACACGCGGTGCGATGATCAACTATGAAGTGGTCCTATGAAAAAAACAGCAAAGCAGGTCCTCACAAAGTCTTCTAGACGCGGCGCGTAAAGTGTAGGACCTGTTCGAGCTTTTTGTCCTACTAAGTTCTCGTACAGGTCTTGTGAGGACTTCTGGTCCCCTGAAAAACACAACGACGTAGGTCCTATGAGGACGCTAGGTCATATGAAATACACAGCGATGCAGGTCCTCACAAAGATTTCTTCACGCATCTGAAATACGGCAGGACACACTTCTGAACCAGATCCGACAGCATGTCATTGTCGACGCGCCGTGGGTCTCAGAACGGCATATTCCATTCACATTTCTTTCATATAAAGTTTGTCGTGCAACAAAGGCATCGGGTTAGGTCGTGGCCTCTTCATTGCCGACCACTCACACAAAGTTCTTCTCGTCACCAAGGTATGAGACTGCCTGTTCTACTTGGAGCCAGCAACTATTGGAGGCGGTCTGCAACCTTCAACCTTGTTTTCCTCATAAGTTTAGCGACTGTTGGAAGGGGTCTGCAACGTTCTACCTTGACTGGCCTGAATGTTACCATCGACACTGATGGAAGGGGTCTGCAACGTACAACCTTGAGGGGGCAATTCATGTGTGCAAAGTGTTCTGCTGTCCTTGGAATTAAAACACTGTCGTCCTTTTGTGACTTGCAGTGTGCACTCTGTGTCTTAACTTCCGGCGTGGTACTTGGAACTGTCGTTGTCACATGTGCAATGAGACTGGTCGTCATTGGTTGCACCCCTTGTTTTAGCTGTCGGCGCTGTCGTTTGCATATATTGTTTACATTGGCTACTTGCTGCTGGTGCTTTCATGCTCCTTGCTAATCAACTTATGGAGTTTTTTCTTCATCTGCCATGATCCTGGTCTTAAAAGGTGGCGTGTCATACCGTGTTTCTCGTTCAATTTTTTTCAACGTGCAGATGACGCGGCCTCGTCAGGAACATCGGGCAGGAAGTCCTTCGAACAGCCTTGGGGTGTAGTACAAACGGTCGCCACCAACGGGACCTCGTTCAAGGGTGAGATGGCCTGTTGACATGGCTATCATCGCAGCAAATTACATGTCTCTGAATGTTCGTTGTCACATCTGCAATGAGACAGGTCGAAATTGTACTTTCAAGGAACTTGTGAACGTGTATACCTCATGCCGGCAACTTTTCCCTCCAAGGTCCTTTGTGAAACGTCGGTGCACAAGAGACAAAGCTGTTACAAGAAATCTGGTGAAGACTGGTGGAATCTGGGTTTGCACCAATAAAGATTGCAATGGCCCACACTCTACTCTCCCTCGGTGCCTGGACGGTGAAGGAGGATTCCAAAACGCGGTCGGTCACATGCGTTCCTATTGTTGTAGGTGAGAAAGGAGTTAGAAGTCTGTTATGTGTCAGAAACTTCTGCTTGCAAGTGTTATAAACATTTTGCATTTACCTATGCAGATGTGTGACACTGAAGCTGAATGTTCCTGACTTCGAAGCACTCTTTATCCGGCACGAGAAAAATGACACTTGGACACAAAATCCGGATTTGAAAGTGTGCCCCCATTGGAAACCTAATGTCGGCGGACTGCTGAAGAAGTCATGTTGTCCACAGTGTCCTCCTGGCAGGGTACGTCCTCGAGTTCCGACAGCAACTGAAATTTTCGGCGACGTGGTGCGTCAAGCAAATGGCGGTGGTGGGGGCGGTGAAAGGGTTGAGAGAACGCCCCCGACGAGAGGTGGTCCGAAGGCGGTGGAGGTCAGAGTGGAGGGCACTGTTGACCGTGAAGAAGCCTTGGTAGACGATGGGGTGGGAAGAACTGCTACAATGGGGGGAAGTGGAGCTGGTGTGGTTGGGAACATTGCAGAGACATATACGCGCAATGAATCTTCTCCAGGGCATCGGAGTGATGTCGATGAAGCGGGTCACGCTCATCCATTTGACCTCAATGAGCATGCTACCTCCCTGAAGGTGAGCCGTCTCTTGTGCCTCAATTTGAGAACATGTGACATATGAAGAACGGACTGTGTTCTAAACTGTTTCCTACAATGAAACATACTTCAATAATACAGGAGCTTGGAGCTCGTGTCCGCTTCTACTAGGATCTACCACTCTATGTTTTGGAAGAACTTCATCTCAGAGCTTCTCGAAAAGTTCTGAAGAGCAAACGGGTTACTGTCCCAGCGGGCGATCCTTACGATGTGTTTGAGGCAGATCTTCAACTTGATCAAGCTGCATAATTTGTTGTCAGAATTGGTGACTCTGTTACCCTTCTGCCCGATTTTGACCATGACTCTCACAGAACTCTTGTTCCCTGCTTGCCTATTCCAAAACCCCCAAAGCGATATGGAATTCCGGTGCATGTTTGGCTATCGTGGGGTGGTGGAGTGCACTGTACCTGCACCCACAGCCGTCGGGGTGAGGGTTGTGTCCATGAGAGGTGGGCAAGGATACACCTGCAGAGGCCATTAACTGAGGGTAGTTGGAGGGAAAATCCAGTAGTTCCCGTGTGCATCTCTCAAAATGACAGTCCCTGTTTCTCGATTCTGGATGATGCAGCTGTTAGGCCTGGTGAAAGAGTGTTGGGGTGGGGCCTATTGGAGGGGGAAAATCCTAAAGAGTTTCGCTGTTCCTGTGATAGGGGAATTGGGAAATGTTCAAGGAACTTGACAGTTTTACAGGGGCATACATTCGAGGCGGCACGATGGTGCCTCCCCAGAAAACCGGAAGAGCGTCGAACACTGACAGATGACGTACCACACGTCAATGCTGAAGTGTGCTGTTCTTGTTGTAGTGGTATCATCTACAACCACGAGGGTCATGCCTCAGCTCACTGGAATGTGTGCCGTTGGCCAAAAGTCCGGTCATTCAAGAAGATTGACGTTCTCCACAGACTCCACCGAAGCAGGCCTAGGAACGCGAGTGATGCGCACCGTCTTGCAAGACTCGTGTTTACCACGGATTTCCGCTTAACTGCACCTTCTCCGAAGCAAGAGCATTGCGGCTGTGGGCACGCATGGAAGAAGGTGAGACATTGCAAATCGGTTGCTGTTCGCTACATGGGTTTTGTTGTTGAAATCTGAATAAGCACATCTTGTGAATTGGCAGAAGACAAAAATGATGAGAGTTTTCAACACATCAGAAGAAGCTAAGCGGGTAAGTACTTATGTTATTCTTCTGGCTTGTTCTGATAACAAACAATGAGGTGTGAACAAACGGTATTGTTTGGCAGATTCCTATCGACTACTTCCGAACCGATAAGTGCCCATGCACCATCTTTCCAGGTGGCCGTGAAGATGGAGTTTTCATCTACTCAGCTTCTTCGGCTTTCACGCATGCTGCTCTCATTTGGGTTTTGTCACTTGCCTACAATGGATCAACATTGACAACCATTCATGGTGCTCTTGCCTTCTTCATGAAGGCCACCCGGGACCTAAGATTCGCATGCCGAATAATTTTGTCGAAGGCAATGCAGGCTTTTGTGTGTGTTGTTGATGTGTAAGGGTTGGGCACGTGCTGCAGTACATGTGGGTAAGTTCCAGAGAAACTTGTTTGTGATGGCACCGCATTGATCAATCGGCACGGCAAACAAGTTCAAAAGCCGCTGTACTCCTCTCCAACGTCTGGACAAGCTGTGAGAGGCAAACCACTTCCGAAACGGCTAGTCACCAACCGGCAAGCAAGAGATTGGTTGATGCACATCGGACATCGTAGACGCGAGAAAGACGTTGTGCTGGATGTACACTTGTAACTTTTGTTGGAAACATTAAACACGTGTGGGGCTATAGAAGTTGCAGGAATCGTGAACGAGACAAAAGTTCCTCACTCAGACCCGGCAATCGAGAATGGTGCTACTGTGAGTAACCCTAAAATTCGCGTTCTGATAATGAAAGGCAAACCTGTTATGGCGATAAAAATAACTGATTTCCCCGTTTCTGCAGTTCTACACCATAAGAGAACCATACGATGACCTTATCTATTCCCTGGGAGCCTGGGGTACTCAGTTGTGCCTAATTCACGGAGACGCAGTTGATGACCTTCATGTATTCCTCACCACCCCTCGCGCAATGACATTGTCCCGCTGGAGACGCATTGTTGACCACATGCCACTGATGGCGCGAGTGGTGGCATTCCACATTGCCCCGGTTCTAATTGAGTATGGCATCGACACGTCACTCGAAACCTGGAAGAGGGCTTTGGATGTTGTGCCACGCTCGACACTTCACATTTTGACAACTATGACAAAACTCTACATGGACTTTGTCATGCGGGTAAACATGTATAACTGACCATTTTCTTCATCATGGGTGTTCATTGTTCTACTGACATCTGGAAATACTCTAATGAAGTTGTCTTTTGGGCAGGATGATGAAACTCCAATTCTGTGTGGACCAATCCAGACTGTGGCAATAGCTTGTTATCCTCGGTGGAGTGTGAAGGCGTTGCGACCGTGGTTCAATAATCTTGAGCGTGATGATGGGAAGAGTATTCATGCAAGGCATGATGCAAAGTAAACTTCTGAAACTCAGGAGAAGTTACCTCAAAACGTAACTGCTGGCATCTGTACGGTGGTCTATCCGCATTTGATAATTTATGGATTTCACGTTATGAGTGGTGGAGAATCACCCAATGATGTTTTCACGACACACTTGACCAGATTTCAGAAAGGAGCTCGCCCGAAATTTATACTCTACGACAACGCGTGCAAGCTGTACGCGTACACTCTTGGGAGACAACCGTCTCTTCTATCTAGCACCCGTTTCCTATGTGACCGCTTTCACTTTGGTCATAAAGATACTGCAAAGCATACGTGTTCACCAACCTTCAGTCCAGACGTGTACTCTCACGTGGCAGGTGAATACATTATCCCTCTTCCCTGTTTTTTGTTGTGGAAAAGGCAAGACCTCCAAAATGCCGGAATCCCTGTGTATGTTTGCAAGTGTGAATACGTCTGCCAATGAGCAAGTCAACAGGTTTATCAGACGGTTTTCACTGCAAAGCTACACTTACTTGATGGCATATTTTATGGAGATGACCCGCTTGGTCTTCGCATGCTGGAATCTTCGTAAAAACAAGAACAAGATCTATGGCTACATCGACGAAGCAGAGGTGGAGATTGTAGTTCGCCGTTTTGGTGAGAGGTCTGGTAATGAGAGACCTATTGTTTTTTCCGATGGTGAGAGAAGACATCAATGCTGTTGAAGATGATCGTCATACATCTGGTCTCTCGACTGCTAGTAACAGTGATGATGTTCTGGATCAACTGGGAAGAATAACAGGCATAGTTGGACGTTTCTGACATCCTTTTTTTCCCATTCATCCTCCTTTGTTTTCCGGTATGTGGTTGTAACATCCGTTCCCTTTCAAATGAAAATTAAATTGCATCAGTTCCATTTCAAACGATATGGCGAATATCAAACATAATTCCTTCATCGAAGTAGAACCACTGTTGCATTGAATTTGCTCTGTCAATCTAACACAATGCAACCATTTCCCTTACATTTACTGTAACCATACATAAGGTTATAAAACTAAACGGATGTTATAACTTCCTTCATTGAGCAATTGGCAAATGAACAGCAGACAGAGAAATGAGCATATAAAATATGTTAGAATATTAACCACAGAATGTTAAACCCTTCTGCTTGTCAACCAGTGTAACTCTTGTCCAATCCCTTCTGCAATTGGCTTACAATGATACCCAGACAATGAATGTCAAACCCCACTGTTAGCTTTCTCAACTTCCTTCTGCTTGTCAGTATTGTAACCCGTGTTCAATTTCTTCTGCCATTTGCTTACAATACTACCCAGACAATGTCATCCTCCACTGTTAGCTTTCTCAACTTCCTTCTGCTTGTCAATCACTGTGACAGAGAAATGAGCATATAAAATAGGTTAGAATATTACCCAAAGAATGCCAAACCCTTCTGCTTGTCAACCAGTGTAACCCTTGTCCAATCCCTTCTGCAATTGGCTTACAATAATACCTTGACAATGAATGTCAAACCCCACTGTTAGCTTTCTCAACTTCCTTCTGCTTGTCAATCACTGTAACCCGTGTTGAATTTCTTCTGCAATTGGCTTACAACACTGCCCAGACAATGTCAAACTCCACTGTTAGCTTTCTCAACTTCCTTTTGCTTGTCAATCACTGTAACCTGTGTCAAATATATTTTGCTTGTCAAGTACTTCAATTACCAACAAATTATCTTAACGATACATATAAATTTAACATTTCTACCAATTTGTTTTGATGTAAAAGTTTAATTAGTAACATGTCTGAAATGAAGTTGATCAAACAACATTTGCGTTCTGTTGTTCCATTTATACTATGTCAATAATGTATGTTATTCTGGAAGATTTTTGAAACAGCCGATTAGTTTTTCATGTGCATCAAATGAAACCATTTTGCACATACATGTATACTAGAATACATCCTCTTTCCATCAATGTGCAAACATTGCACGCATGTGTCGCCTTCGATGTGTCACCTTCAATGTGCAAACATTACACGTATCTGTCACCTTCATGGAGTAGTAACTTTGATAGATTGTTCTACAATTTCCCACGAACACATTAGCAATTTTGTATTACATGCTCTGCCTCACTTTCCCAAAACCTGTCGTTTGCGCTGATTGCGTGTTTGGATTGGAGAGAACATATCACTGTCATCCACTTGTGTACTGTTCCTTTGCTTCTTCCGACCTGCACAACACATTCACACAACACATTCACACAGGAAAAAACTCATGTTAACGAGCAGTTTTGTGCATGAATATGCCCAACCCGTAGCCGTATTTTTTCCTCACTTACCATGTTTTTCACCATCTGTCACGTCTTCATCTTCCAGTTCTGTCGCACGTACACCCCTCTCGAAACTGTCCACAGCACCTTGCAATGCTTTAGTCATGCTCTGCAACATCAAACATGTTACATTTATTTTGTTTGTATATATGCAACATTTGTTCACTATTAATGTTCATTCTACAATTTTGAACGAATATGTGACCATTATCCACTTAGAAATCAGAATGTATGCCTGAGTGGTTCGCTTCTGTAATTCGTACACCTTGATCCACTACTCCAAATGTACAGCATCTGCACGGTTTACAATCAATGAAAAAACAATTCACGGTGCGTACTATGAGCAGAATCCCATGAGCATCAATGTCATTCTCAACACTTACTACGAGAGGCGATCTTTCTCCCACGTCCAACGAGTTTTCGTATGTTTTTGATCATCGCCTTCCCGTGATTATACCAGTTGTCGAAATCCTCCTCAAAGTCTTCCGTGTACGCTTGAAGCTGTTCAGCCATTGCTTTGATGACAGCAGCTGGTTCAGCAGGAACGTTTGCACTCCGTGTTTCGTCAGATGTCGTTTGCAGATTAGGGAGAGGGCCCGCACCTGGTGCGGTGCACAGGTCTTCAAACAGTGTGTCAAGAACGTTGTAACCCGAACTGAAGTTGCCAAACTGGTTCAGGCCCTGCAAAAGACAAAGTGAAAAGCAAAAAATTAGACAGGTCTACCAAGGTGCACATGGCCATAAAGTTACAATCCAAGAAATGCCAACACTTACACACCTCCGTAGTTGGTTCTTGACGTACACCCAATGATCCATTGGTCGGATCAATACTACCGACATTTCCAGATTCATTCACGCCTCCTCCAGAAAGCCATGCCGGAAAACTAGATCCCGCGGCACCACTGGGTACCGCGGTACCGGAGTCATCAGGAGGGAAGGTGCCGCCAAAAACACCGGCAGAAATGTGGAATCTAGCAAAGGACGCTCCACCAGCATTTCCCTCAGCATCAGCAGGAGATGCAGCAGGTGCACTTAAGGCTTTATTGCTCGCTTTAGCAGCAGTGCCGAGTGGGACAGGGTTGATTTCAGCGGCACTGGTTGCAGGTTGGGAAACAAACACATCTATGACACGTGCGGCTGCGTCCGTAGACTGGACAAGGCTGGGAGCAACTTCACTTTGCCCGTTAGACGCAACTGTCGACGCTGCAAGACCAGATACAATAGTGTCTGCTCCAAAAGGCAAGGAAAGCTGGACAGTAGCTGCACGGGCCACTTCAACAGGAGTTCCGGGATTAGGAGCTCTCGGAACAGGGGCAAAGGAAGTAGGAGAATCACGTGGCGTGGAAACAGTAGCAGCAGCACCAGCAGCAGGGGATGTAGTGGACGCAGGGGCAGCAAACCCTACAAGACCTGTGCACGCAAGAGCCACAGGGGCGACAGAGGCAGATACCGGAAAGTGTGCGGCGTCAGTGGAAACAAGAGCTGTAGGGCACGTCTCTGCATAGGCAGTAGAGGCAGGGGCAGCGACACCTCCAGCAGTAGGAGCAGCAGGGGAAGCAGGTACAGTGGGGGCAGCAGGATCAGGGTCAGGGAAGGCAGGAGCTACATAGACGTAGGAAGGTTCAGGGGCTGCTGTGGCGAGCAACGCAAGTGCGGTAGCAGCGGTAGCGACAGCAGGAGCGGATGCGCCGGCGGCTGCAGTGCCATCCACAGCGACTAAACCATCGGCGGCAACATGGCGCACATCTGTTGTGCGGTTGTAGTATCCGCATGCAAGAAATGACGATATCTTTAAAGAATAGTTCAGAAGAACACAGATAATTTCTGTGCAACCGACTAGTACAACCTGAATACATGGTTGTCTTCTCCGTCAACTCCTCCGCCGGTACCATCCAATTTGGCCTGCCAATGATACATTAGCCGTCAGTACCAATCCACGTTTTTCCATGTGAACCAGCAAGATCTTTTTTCATAGCAGAGACATTCTTACCGGCTACAACCATTTTGAAGCTTCACCAACAACTTTAGTTTGCTGGTATGACCGGTAGAGAGGGCGAGGATTTTTCACGACCCTCTTCCACTGCGATGCGTTAGATATGTGGAAGTCCACGATTTTGGGTTCACCCTCCTTGAAGGGGTTCAGATTCACCCACGGCTGCTGGAAAAAGCATTCCAGGTCGAGTGTTAGCGGTATAGGGTTTTTTGGATTCTTGCTTGCTCTCACGATCGACTGAGCATGCTGCGTCTTTTTGGATGAACCACCACGTTGCAGGAATTGTCGTCTTCATGCGGTCAAGTCTGGTCACTATGCCGGATTCGTCACGAGCGTTCAGAAACTCAATCAGCTTCTCAATGCTTTGAAACCGAGCGTGACCGATGTTGAAGAGAAACCCTTCAAACTCAGCTTCCCATTGTTTCTTGGGTACTCCACATTTGAAAACGTCTGCATAGAACGAGTGTTCGGTCAATTTTCATTCTACCTATAAGGACAGAAAAAACCATAAGAGAGTCTCTCACCTAAGTGTGGGTCTAAGAAGGGCTCCAAGGGCTTCTCGGCACTCTCTGCGTTCTGCCGCCTGTGAAGGAAACCCCTCCCTCTTCCCCTCGTGCCCGGAGACTGGCGGCTGCCTCGGTTCATTAGATGCCCTCGTGGATCCTCGGAAACAGGCACAGCGACTGGAGCCCTCAGAGAATTCTGAGGCTGCGAGAAGTCATTCTGAAAGTGCACTACGGTGGGAACATGGCGGGTGGCGGGAGATGGTGTATCGTCAAGGACGATTGTAGGTCAATTACGGACGAGCAGCGAACTGGTTGGAGGGGGTGACGACTCTTCAACTACCCGCACATCGCTGTCGTTTGAGATAGAACTGATAGTACTTCCTTCGTCGGTGCTCTCAGCACTACTCTCGTCGGAGATGAGATCGACGTAGTTCCTACGAGACATGTCTGACAGCAAGCATGGTGGAAACAACGTAGATTCCTTCACAAATGACGAAACCGAAGACAACCAAGTGACGTTTGAAAACAAATAAGGAGAGACAAGGAAGTACTGGACTCACCGTGACGCGGCGCGAACCCTGGAGGACTCTGTCATTTGCTGTAGGATACACAATGTCAATCCATGACGGCATGGGACTTATGACATGACTGTTGGTTATAAGGTCGACGTCGTGTGACCTGTGTGACGGCAAGGGTCCTATGCGATGGAATTTGCGCTGATGGCGTAGGACCTCTGCGATGGTAGTCGACTTACGTCGTTTGTAACGAGTCCTACCGCGTCATCATGTTACGTACAGTTAAATCTCGTCGGACCTGTGAGAGTTCCACAAGTCCCACAAAGTTTTCGACCGGGTGGGACCCGGTAAGCGATTTCAACGGGATAGGACCCTCACGGATAGTCCTACACCGTCCAATTGGCTGTCTGGCATACCCCGTGGGACCTTCGTGAGTTCCACAGGTCCTACAAAGTTTTTGACCGGATAGGACCCGGTAAGAGATTGGATCGGGAATGGACTACAGGCATCGATAGGACTTGCTTGGCTGTTTGGGTTCACTCTGACGTCCAGTCATACCCCGTAGGACCGTTGTCATGTCGACAGGTCCTACAACGTTGTTGACCGAGTGGGAACCGAAATGCGAATGGAACGGAGTAGGACCATAGGCATCATAGTTGGTCCTGCCTCGTCTGCATGGCAATGTTCGGCTCAACAATTTTTGCAAAGTATGCATCTATGAACACTATGTTTGCAGTTAACATCGAGTGGGTTTGAATTGCAAACCCACGGATCTAGTAGGTCACAGAACCAGCCTATCGATGGTCACACTGACGTCCGGTCATACCCAGTAGGACCTGTATGATACGCGGAGGTCCTACAATGTCGTCGACCGAATGGGACCTAGTAGGACCCTCGGATCTGAGGGGGTCCTACCCCGTTTTGTTATGTATCCATCCGTTTACATCTTGTGGTGTTTAACACGAGGTTTGAAATGAACTCCCAACTGGTTTGTGTTGAAAATGATATGTAGCAACTAGTTTGTGACACCATGACGCAAAGAACTGTCTGCGGACGTCCATGCATACTTCACTGGACCTGTGTGATACATAGGCCCTATAACGTATCTCACCGAGTAAGACCCCTATTTCCGATAAAACTTTTGTTGGACCTTTGGACTTGGCTTGGGTCCCACCCCGTCTGCATGCCAGCGTTCAGAAGGACGACTTTCGTTATGTATCCATCCGTTTACCGCTTGAGGTGTTTCACACAAGGTTTGTGATGAACTCACCAGTGGTTTGACAAACAAGTGATTTGAACCAACTAGTTTGTCACACCATGTCGCAACAAGCTGTCTGCGGACGGCCTATCATACGTCGCAAGACCTGTG
The DNA here is from genome assembly GCA_023375785.1 of Penium margaritaceum. NCBI lineage: Eukaryota > Viridiplantae > Streptophyta > Zygnematophyceae > Desmidiales > Peniaceae > Penium > Penium margaritaceum. Next base: position 4,595 of record SZWC01030702.1, on the reverse strand, counting down.
TGATACATAGGCCCTACAAGGTATCTCACCGGGTAGGACCCCGGTTTCTGATAAAACATTTGTAGGACCTGCGGACATCGCTCGGGTCCCACCCCGTCTGCATGCCAGCGTTGAGAACGACGAGTTTCGTTATGTATCCATCCGTTTACCGCTTGTGGTGTTTAACACGAGGTTTGAGATGAACTCAGAAGTGGTTTGTGTAGTAAATGATATGTAGCAAGTAGTTTGTGACACCAATCGCAACAAGTTGTCTGCGGACGGCCAGTCATACTTCGTAGGACCGGTGTGATACATAGGCCCTACAACGTATCTCACGGGGTGGGACCTAGGTTTTCGATAAAACTTGTGTAGGACCTCGGGACCTGAGGGAGTCCTACTCCGTCTGCTTGCCAAAGTTCAGAACGACGTGTTTCGGTAGGTATCCATCCGTTTATCGCTTGTGGTGTTTAACACAAGATTTGTAATGAACTCCCAACTGGTTTGTGTTGCAAATGATATGTAGCAACTACTTTGTGACACCATGACGCAACAAGCTGTCTGCGGACGTCCATGCATACTTCACAAGACCTGTGTGATACATAGGCCCTATAACGTATCTCACGGGGTAGAACCATGGTTTTTGATAAAACTTTTGTAGGACCTTTGAACCAGGCACGGGTCCCACCGCGTCTGTATGCCAGCGTTGAGAAAGACGAGTTTCGTTATGTATCCATCCAATTACCGCTTGTGGTGTTCAACACGAGGTTTGTGATGATCTCACAAGTGGTGGTTCATGCAAATGATATGTAGCAACTAGTTTGTGACACAATGTCGCAACAAGCTGTCAGCGGACGGCCATTCATACGTCGCTGGACCTGTGTGATACATAGGCCTTACAGGGTACCTCACCGGGTAGGACCCCGATTTCCGATAAAATGTTTGTAGGACCTTCGGACATCGCTCGGGTCCCACCCCGTCTCCATGCTAGCGTTGAGAACGACGAGTTTCGTTATGTATCCATCCGTTTACCGCTTGTGGTGTTCAGCACGAGGTTTGTGATGAACTCACAAGTGGTTCGTGTTGCAAATGATATGTAGCAACTAGTTTGTGACACCATGTCGCAACAAGCTGTCTGCAGACGGCTAGTCATACTTCGCAGGACCTGTGTGATACATAGGCCCTACAACGTATCTCACCGGGTGGGACCCCGGTTTCCAATAAAACGTTTGTAGGACCTTGGGACCTGACGGGGTCCTACCCCGTCTGCATGCCAGCGTTCAGAACGACTAGTTTCGTTATGTATCCATTCGTTTACCGATTGTGGTGTTTAACACGAGGTTTGCAATGAACTCCTAAGTAGTTTGTGTCGCAAATGATATGTAGCAACTAGTTTGTGACACCATGAAGCAACAAGCTGTCTGCGGACATCCAGTCATACTTCGTAGGACCTGTGTGATACATATGCCCTTCAACGTATCTCAGCGGGTAGGACCCCGGTTTCCGATGAAGCTTTTGTAAGACCTCCGGATTTGCCTGGTGACCTACCTCGTCTGCATGCCAGTGTTCACAACGACGACTTTTGTTATGTATCCATCCGTTTACCGGTTGTGGTATTCAACACGAGGTTTGTGATGAACTCCAAACTGGTTTGTACTGCAAATGATATGTAGCAACTAGTTTATGACACCATGTTGCAACAAGCTGTCTGCGGACGGCTAGTCAAACGTGGTAGGACGTGTGAGATACATAGGCCCTATAAAGAATCTCTCCAGGTAGGACCCCGGTTTCCTATAAAACTTTTGTAGGACCTTCCGACCAGGGTCCTACCCCGTCTGCATGCAAGCGTTTAGAACAACGAGTTTCGTTATGTATCCATCCGTTTACAACTTGTGGTGTTTAACACCAAGTTTGTGATGAAATCCCAAGGGGTTTATGTCGCAAATGATATGTAGCAACTAGTTTGTGACCTCATGACGCAACAAGCTGTCTGCGGACGCCCGGTCATGCTTTGCAGGACCTGTGTCATACAGAGGTCCTGCAAGGTATCTCACCGGGTTGGACCCCGGTATGCGATAAAACTTTTGTAGGACCTTAGGTGATGAGGAGGGTCCTACCTCGTCTGCATAGCAGCATTCGGTACGACGAGTTTTGTAAGCATCCATCCGTGAACAGCTTGTGGTGTTCAACACCAGGTTTGCAATGAACATTGAACTGGTTTGTGTTGCAAATGATATGTAGCAACGAGTTTGTGACAACATGACGCAACAAGCTGTCTAAAGACGTCAAGTCTTGTTAACGCTGGACCTGTGTGATACCTCGGGTCCTTCTGCTTTAGGCTCGACACCGTTGACATCCCGACAGGACCTGTTTCGTCACGAGCTCTTCGTAGGACCTGCTTTGTACTGAGAAGGACCTGAGGCATGGTACGCCAAACCTGCACATCATCACGTAGGTTCGCGGTGCAAACCAGCTGTCAGTCGAGGTTACGAAAGGGTCTCCCATGGTGGGATCAATGGTAGCAGAAGAAAACTTCGTTCATCCCTTTTGGGCTTGGGCCAGCCATTGGTTCATTGATCAAACTAGGGTGTTTTTGCAATGACATTGCTACTGTCTGCAAAGGGAACGCGCAGGACCGAAGGCGTCCTCGTTTTCGGGATTGTGAAACGCCTTAGCAAGTTATGTCATTGCATAACGTGCTTGAGAATGTGTCCAGTTTTCATGTTTTTTGCGAGGTAAACCTGAGCTCTTAAGTTGTCAGATCCTGCATTCCACCTCTCCATTTTCTTCCCAAATGCATCCTCCATGTCGTTTTGTCGGCTTGCCTAGCAATGGCGGGGTCCCACGCCGTTTTGGTTTTGTTTTAATTTCCATTTTTGCCGCTAGAGTCCAAACTGCAATGGCCATATCCGGTGCAATTCACATGCACATGTCTGTCATGATCGCGATCTTGGCAAATCAACCTTACAGTGCGCTCCATGACAGAACAGTGGCCTCGCTTCTTGTCTTGTAGTGGAGGTCCCCGACTCCCATACCGTCTCGTGTTTCGTCGAGAGAGTCGAAAGCAAGTCTCCATCGCCGATTTAACGGGGGTGTGACCATATACCCATCGATTTCCCGATAGATCCCCCACATCCATGTACCGCAGAGTAACTACACCATATCCGAGACATGAGCAAGTAACCTTGTTGTAGAGCATTTAAAGCCCACGTGATCAAGGAACGTGCGAAGCAACATCTTCAGAAGTTTTTTTCCCGAAAGGAGGATACCTACCGCGTTCTCTACAAAAGAGAGAAACCGTATTTGTTCAGTTACAACATGGATTTCTTTCCAGACACAAAATCGATAGGCTCTTATTGTCACCGATAATTGGCAGAGCCTGGTTTTGTTTCGTTCAAACAAAGTGACGTTCCTCGCTTTGTTCGTGACAAAAGCAGCAAATGCGTATTGTTCTTATTTGTCGGCGACCAAAATTGGCCACGTGGCAAGAAATCAGATTGCCACGATGGGTAGCTTTTCAAACCTAGTTCACCTAACTTGGTTTAAAGTGCTTCTGAAGAAAGACTACAAAGGAAAGTGCGGGGTACCAAAGAATTTTGGCGGTGGGTTCTAGTTGTGACCTCCTCAACCACCAGCTATCCCCGAAATTCGCGGAGAGCTGGTGGCTGAGGAGGTGTACAACTGTGAACAGTACCTCAAAATCCATGTCCACGACTTCGCAGATTTTTGCACCTGTGCCATAGACTTGCACAATAAGAACGATGTATCCAATCCCTAACACAAATTCCGCATGTCGACATAGCATTCCAAGCACTGTCGACATGGAGACGCCAGCAGAAGCGACAACAAAACATCGCAAACCCTTCATAATATGAGTTTGCGATGCTTTGATCGCTCGTTGAGTGGCTTTTCCATCCCTTCGTTCATGCGGTCAGCCACACCGCATGAACGGGGAGTCGTTCGCGGTCTCCTGTCAGACAACGCAGTCGCGAGGCCCATTTGGATTGAGCGAGACCACCGATAGTTCATAGGCTTGAGAATTTGATTATATTATACGATGATTCAAAGTGAGTTCGAAAATGAAATAAGGAACAAACTACCAATGTCAAACATGCATGCCCACAACTTTCAGACGTTGCTTTCAACAAAACACTCACCTACCTCCCTCGACAAAGGACAAATAGCTCGTAATGCATTAATATCTCAGGTAGCATGACGAGAAGCCTAAAACATTATTCATTGTCTCATGTGCCAAACAAACTCCAGTATACTACAAAACATGACAATGAAAGCAGCATACTTTTTTACCTTAAGTAAAATAAACAATCCTGGAATATGTTACCATCTTTTTGTACAATAGTAAAGTTTCATTACACATATCAAACTAGTACATATTCATAAAAGTATACGTGGAGATGAAAACGTATACATGCATTTACATATACATATACATATACATATACATGTACATATACATCTACATGTACATGTACATATACGTATACATACATATACATATACATATACATATACATATACATATACATATACATATACATATACATATACATATACATATACATATACATATACATATACATATACATATACATATACAT